>SNQJ01S0285753.1:0-10985 GCA_010110895.2 Picea sitchensis
CTTTTTCATTAGACTCACATAGCATCTCGTTTGTCCTGACTTTTGGTTTGACTCATAGAGGTTGTCTGTTCCCCCTGGCTTTTGTCAATACCTCACAAGATTGGTTGATTCTCCAAATCTCCCTGGCCAGCCTCAGGGTGGCCCATATGGCCTCTCATTGGAGAATGACTGTCGATGCTGCCAAATTTAACAACTCTCACGAAGGTGTGTTGGAATTCGGCTAACTTATTACCATATGGATTCTCTGTACATATTTATTATTTTAGCAGAAACATATTTTATGCCCTGAATCGATCACAACCTTAAATTGTCACTCATGAACTCAAGGTTTCACATGAATGACTTTAAGCATTCTTTGATTGGTCAAAGCATTCATGACATATAAGTTCATGAATTCTTCTAAGGATTACAAACAGTCTTTAATACCAAAGGTTCAAACCTCCATCATTCAGGTTCTCCTTCCTGAATCATACTCTACTTGGGTATCCAAGGCATATAACTTCCTTTCAGAAGTTCATGCATAACATTAAGACAATAAAATATTTCAGAAGGGGTTCTTACCAAATCCCTTCATACCTTGTGCCACATAGGTATGAGAATTTTTACACCGGTTCTTGGCTGATAGAACCCTCTTTCTAATTTCTACCTCATCAATAGTGTTTTATTGGGACTTTTACAGTCATGTCAATAATATTTCAACCACAGCCTTCTCATGGTCATCCTCTGCTTGAGGTTGCCCATCATTGGCAACTGTATTCCTCAACAACTTCAATTCCTTTCTATACATAGCATGCATCATTATAGTCACAATTACATTAGTTGTAATATTAAATAAAATGCATGTATCATAACATCCAAATCCATAAAACATCTTGAAAATTTCCTAACACATCTTTATGAACTTCATCACATTATCCTCAAATTTTTTCATGAGTGCAACACCAATAGTTCTCGACTACTTCTATAGTCATACAAACATCATTAATATGGTGTCAAAACCTTTACTTTTATCAACATACCATCTTTCTCATCCAGAGAAAACATAATACTCAACAAGGAAAGAATTGAGGGCTCCCCCCTTCTTCCAATTCTTTCCACACCGCCTAGGACTTTTAAGCTCCGCTGAGTTATCTCTAAGGCCTCACTTCCTTTTCCTAACATTGCTTCAACCAAGCCTATTCAATAAAACATACTCCTTTATTCATTTATTAGTCTTCTATTCATTACATGATTTCAAAACGTAATCCAAGATTATATATATATATATATAAGAATCTTGGATTACATTTTGAAAACATCATGTAATGAATAAAGCTTGTAGCTCATTGCCTAATTCTCAACAGTTATTAATGTTGTGACTCTATCCTCCTAACAGAGTCTTCACACAATTCCTCCACAGGGAACTCCCTCAGGATACAAATTCCTTATTGCATATCCATCACTATTTGTGATGGCCTCAACCTTGAGTTAGCTTCAACAATTTACCAAATATTTCATGAGGAATATAAACATGCATATTTGTGATGCATCCAAATTATCCATCCACACATATTCTAGTTTTGTTAACTTACATCCATGATGTACTTAACCATATTCATAATAAAAAGCCTGTGTGTAGCTGCCATGGGTATATTTCACAACTTACATACATCTCCACTTCAAAACTAGTCAACTCATAATTGTTCAAAATCATTCTCATGTGATCCTCAAGGCATAATCATTTGCCTCTTATCCCAACAACAAACCATCCTTGCTCATTTACTCTTTCATTTATTTATACTAGTCTTTCTTGAGGGAATGGAACACATCCACCTCAAGCTATCACTCAAACAAAACTTCTATGAATCTTCAAATCAGAGTTAGCCATGCAACCATGGTATTCATTCAATTTTGACAAGTGTACTTCTTGCATTATATTTCACTCTTTAAGGCAACCATATCGTCCCTTTAATTTAGATATATTCTTACACCATACATGTGCATTACTTGCACATTTAGTATCACTCACACCTAGTTGGTATTAATATCATGCTTCACATCAGAAAGCTTTACAATGCATTAGATCCATGCTCTTAGGTATAATTAAATACAAATAATCATTCATCATGCAAGCTTATTTCTTGCACCTTTTCCCTTCCATCCACACACATGGACATGTCAAACTTCTAGATCCTTCTCCCAAGGATTGTCCAAACATTCTTATGATAAATCTCATGGGGATACTCATCACTGAGTTTCTCTCTCTCCAGGATCTTGATGTTATATTATTCTCGTAAGTATGTATACACATATTTGTGTATATACAAGTGCATTTCTTTAACCTCTTTATTCACCTTGATAATTTGGTTTTATCATTAGTGTTCTTTAGTTAGAGATTATGGTCACTTACATGACTAATCTCATAGTCATAACTCATACTGATGTTTCCCTCTCTTCATGATAATAACCAACAAAGGTTACTTTTCTCTCTTCTATACGATAACAACTAGCAAGAAAACACTCTTGCCTTAATTTCCATAGAACATTACCCAACTTATAAATACAATATGGGCAATTAAAACCATGCCCAAGGTAACAGGGCAATCAATTTGGCTTCCAGTTGGTCTTGATCAATAGACCTCTCAATCAAGGAGATCCTTTTTACTTGCTTACTGGGTTACCCCAACAACATTTTTCATTCAGGGTGTTAACTCCCCGACTGTCATTAGGTCATTATTGACCCACACAGGCTAGCTACAGGTCTTACAATACCACTATCCATATGTTTCACTGAGTCTATTTTCATGTTACATTCATGCAACCTTCATCGTAACACGTTCACATATGGCATTTTCATGCCTAGACAAGTACTTATGCCACTACACATTTTGCACAACAATGAGCTCATGATATGTATCACTTACCCATCTCACTTTTCCTCTTTAAGGGAATTAGAAATAGTCCCAAAGGAGTCCTCTTTATCTTTCTTAAATATATTATCCCTGCTATTGGTTTCAACCATTATAGGTCAAGTAAATTGACCCTACACATTTTCATCGGTCCTCTTAACTACAAGAGACTCTGCTTGCCCTAGTAGGTAGACAATGCCACACTATAGCAAAACGACTCAGTTCATGTCTCTTGTCTGGCTCATACAACTTCATAACATAATTTCTTCCACCTATGCCATTCACATTCAGGTCTTACCAGTAATATTGATCAACATATCCCTACTCCTATAAAAGTAGTTATCATTTTGTCAAAGGGACAATATAATTCCTTTGCTGAAATTTAGTAGGAATTCCCAAATCACAGTTTCAATCTGCAGTCCTTTTTCCTCAAGGAGTTATTGTAGATAATAAACATTCTTCCAAAGGTAGAATTAAATTTCAACATGCATCATCTTAACCTTGGTATACTAGTCCTATGACCGGTCTCTGGCCCATCCAGGCCTATGTTTGAATCATTCTTCGTTAGATAGGGTAGGGAAGGGTGCCCTCTCCTTTAAAGTTATCTAAGAAGAAAATCACTCGACTCTTTCATGAGCCCAAGTAGGCCAAGTTTTGTTTCTATGCACTGATACCAATTCGTAACACACCTGACCCCTAAATATCCTTTTAAGGGGTGGGGGCATCATAATTTCATTTTCCCCTAACTATCTCATCTCAAATCATCTCTCCGAGATGATTCATCCTCTTCCACTTACCCATAGCTTTCTAATGACTACTACCAAGCTCTAAACTGACCTTGGTTTGTATCTTATGACTTTCTATATTTCTTTAGCATTTATTGGTCGAAGGCCATGTGGCGCCCACATGGATCCAACTCACACGTATTGTCTCTAAGTTCCTTCATCCATAGAGGAAGTCCATCCACCATCCGATCCCATGACTAGACTCAATCTCTTTCTTATATATCGATTGTAGAGGGATTCGACGCTTCGACAATTCAATGCTTTAGCACTTCGGTGGTGAATGCCTCTTTGCTATCTATGTAGGAGACCTCCCAGAGTCCCAAATTCCCAAACTCTCGAGGTGCTGCCACATAGCTCTGGCCTTCTACCCTTTCTGTCTCTCTATAGTACTACACTCCAAACCCTTCGAAGTCCCGAAATCCCAGACTCCCGGAGTTTCGGTCACTTCGCCAACTACTTTGACTAGGCAGGCACATACTGGGGGCTGACACATAGAAGGGCCATGGGTGACACGTTCCCTCATAAGGGGGTGACATGTATCACATTCCAATGGGTCTATAAGGTATGTGATATGCATGAATCTAGGTGACACGTGGCACATCAAACTTGAGTCCACGTCACCCTTGGTGATGTCACTATGCCATGTCACACCAAACTAACAACCTTCTAACATCCCTCAGATCTCACGGTTGAGATCCAACCATGTAGATCCATAGATCTACGACTCTTGTTACTTCGGGGATTCGATGTTTGGGAGTTTTGCGATGCAAAACTCCTCTTTTCTCCAAGAATTGGTCAACGCCGGGATCACCACAACCCAGATCTGATGGTTAGGAAAACTACTGAAGTGCCCTCAGATCGACGACTCTCGTCACTTTAGGATTTGGAGATTATTGACACACCACACCTCAAATTCCCTGAATTACCTAGTCTTTGGAATACGGGATCTAGCACCACACGTCCTCTGTATATCAACGACTAAGAGGGATCCTGAAGGATTCAAGGATCGATGGTCCTCATTACTTCATGAATTCAGCCTTTGGGGGTTTTGCGATGCAAACTCCTCTTTTCTCCTAGAGTTGGTTAGTTCTAGGCTGATCACGGCCTATATATGATGATTCGAGGGTATCCATGTAACCCTAGAGATATACGACTCATAACTTTTTCTCAAGGGTCCCTTGGGTCCCATTATTGGGTCACTCCTAGAGGAACATCTGTCATCCCAAAAAACTACGATAAAATACATGGAACTTGCCTCAGGTCACGAACATCCCCTTACCATACCACGAGGTCACCACACCTGGAAACACCGTCACTCAACATGTGGGCCCCCACGTGATCTCGATGTGATACACACATCCCCTTGATCGAATGGTCAAGAGGGGTCTCAAAGGATCCTTAGATCCACAGTCCATAATGCTTCATGACTTCAGCCTTAGGGGGTTTTGATGTTACAACACCCTTGTCCTCCCGAAGTGGTCAACACCGGGATGACTTCATTGTAGATCCGATGGCTAGGAGAGAACCCTAAGGATCCCTAGATCAATGGTCCTGGTCATTTCGCGACTTCGACCTTCGGGGGTTTTGGCTTCATTGCCACTCCATTTTACCGAAGCAGGACTTCACCGAAGTACCATGTGCGGGTCCCTCCTCCTAAATGATCAGATGGAGGCAAGTCTTCGAAGGATCTCCCCAAATATATGTCTCTTCTTTACTTCGTAACTTCAGAGTTCGGGGAGTTTGATGCTATAGCATCTCCATCCTCCCAGAGTAGAACTTCACCAAAGTTATCTCAGTGTAGATCCAACAACTGAGGGAACCCCCGAACATTCTTGAAAGATGTTTCACTCTACTTTACCATGGGTAGTTGGATATTGGTTTAGACGGTAAGATAGGTTCACTTAACCACTAGGGAAATCGTTCATTTCCGGTCAACTTACCGGTAACTGAATCTCCCGGTTACCTTCGACCAATTTAAGGTTAGTAAGGTCGACAATACTCTGAAGTCCCAAACTTCCCGAGATCCAAAGCTAGTATGACTTAGCTCCCTTAGTCTTAGCCTAAGGTTCCTAGGTGTTGTTCATATGGTTCCTCTTAATGGATCTTGTCCGCTCATCTTCCAAACAAAAATATCTCCCCTTTCAAGGCTTGAACCTTGCTATCCTTCTTGATATTTTTCATGAAATAGTTAAGGACTTGGGCATGAAATCCCAGTCGCACAACAAGGAGTCTAAAAAAGATATCCTCTTCAGACAGATAGGGTCATATTGACACAATATGTCCTATATTGTCCATCCTATAGGCTTATGTCCCAAGATGCCTTAAGGGCTAATCTGGCCCATACAAACTATCAATCATAAGCATAATTTCGCAAGGAGATAAATTCATACACATATCATGACCATTCCACATAGAAGCCATTTATAGATACATATATAAACCCATCCATTCATCCATTATTTCAGTTAAATACACAAAGTATGAAAACACTTATTAGAACTAGAAGACGTGATGCGACTCCTGAAAGGGGTTCCCATTTCCACCCAAAAATAGGCTCAGTCACTCCTAACGGATTTACCACTGGCCACGCCCAATCTAGACCACAATTCTTTGAGATTGAATCTTTTCTTCTGGCTCAACGAAATTTAGGGATGAAGGTTACTCTCCTTCTCCCGACACAATGATAGATAGGGACGAAGGTTATTCTCCTTCTCTCGCCTCAGTCATAGATAGGGACGAAGGTTACTATCCTTCTCCTGACTCTGTTTCTATTTCCTGGGATCAGAACACACTCTTTTGTCACAGTTCTTCCTCGAACCCGAGAGCTTAGTATTTCATCTCTGCAGTCTTCGCAGGTCTTCCTCTACCCACCATGCCTTCCTTTCTTTCCTTCCTCAAAAAAATTTCATGTGGCCCAAATTCCTAGTCCGTGGTTAGGTCTAAATCCTTACATATGGGCACTCTGCCCCATCCCCTCATTAACTCTTGAGGTCTTCCCACCTACCAACCTGACTGTAATTCATTCCTAGGTAAGAGGGTTGTTTTGATCCCGAGCAATTAAATCCAACAAAGTACTAGTTTGGTGGAAGTTAACACAACCATTCCTGGTCCCCTTCACCATCTCTTTCATAGAATTCGTGGTCTCTCTTAGCACACCCCCCTTCCATTAGTCATGCAACACTTATCCATATTTTTAGTAAATAACAAAATTTACATTCATTGACCTTTTATATAAAGGTTCATCAAATCAATCAGTCACACATATTGAGTTTGCCATAGTCTCTTGGCCAATATAGTTATATTTACAAACTTGGGGAAACATGGGTGTTACATCAATCATAGAAAATGGATGCCTTGGCATAGTTTTCTAGCTATAAACATCTCAAGGGTTACAACATTCTTTTGTCACCGTTATCGGGGACCGAATTAGATAAATCTAATTTTCCCTGGGTAAAATGACAGGAAAACCTACTCCTTGTTGGTGAACAAGAGTTAGGACGACTGAAATATTTCACCTGGAAACTCCACATTTTTAATCTTGGCATAAAGAAAGAAGAACACTAGGGCTAACTCGAACCCCCAAAATACTACTCTAGTAGAAAATCCTGAAAGGTTATTGTCCAAGAAGAATCCTAGGAAAAGACCCATAACTTCTTCTTCTATCCCTTTTGTTTCTAAACCTTCTTCTTCTATAGAGCCTAAATCCAAAGGAAAATCTCCTATTCTTTTAAAAGATTCTTCAAAAGATTTTTCTATAAGCCCTCCTAATTCCTCTCTTCCATATTCTCCCAAAGAATATGTTCCCACCTTTATGAAACAACCTTTGACTATTTCTACAACCCACTCTATTGAATTCTTTCCCAAACAATACATTGAACTTTCCCTCAAAGATTTTACCGTGATTTGTCAAGTATACTTTGCTGAGAATTCACCCATTATTTCTCCAAAATAATCTCTTGAAACTTTTCCTCAAACATTTCCTAAATTTTCTTTCATATCCCCTAAGGAGGAAGATCTAGAAATTCCTCAAACTTTTCTTCCGAGTCATTCTTTAAACAAAGAAGAATTTAAAGTATTCTTTAATCCAATCACTCCTGAAAATTCACAACTGTTAATTGATCATTTAGTTATGGTAGGGAAAATACCACAACAACAACCACCCCGACCTCCCCCACCAAGATTTTTCAATAAAGTTGCTACTATATATGCCCCTTTGAATCTCCCTAGTAATCTCCATAACTTTCCCCACAATTATTTGAAACTATTACCAAGATTTAATAGGGAGGATGAGATCATATCTCTTGAACATTTATCAACATTTGACTGTTTTTTAGATAACCAAGGTCTTGAAAATGAAGAAGTATACAAGAGGATATTTGTTCAAACATTTGAAGGTGAGGTGAGAACCTGGTTCAATGGATTGCCTCCTAATTCTATTGATTCTTGGAATGCTTTAGAATCTTCTTTCCTTAGACAATGGGGTGAAAAGAAGGATCATCTCTATTTTTTGAATGAGTTTGGGAGCTTAAAAAAGAAACATAATGAATATGTTCTAGATTTCATCAAAATATTTAATAAATTATATAATAAAATCCTTACAAATGTCAAACCATCACAACCAACAACAAAAGTTACTTTTGTTGGTTATTTTGATCGAGACTTTTCCTTATTACTTAGAGAGAGAAGATCCACTACATTAATTGGTATGAAAGATGAAGTTGTAGAGATAGAATCCAATATGATCACATTGGGTAATGCTAGGGTTAGAAATGAATCAGGAGATTGTGAGAGAAAGAAACAAAAGGAACAAGTAGGAACCTCTAGGATAAACAAAAATCAAGAAGAAAAAATTGCGGAAATGTTCAGTATTATTAAAGATCTATCAAATAAACTAGCTAGGATGGAGAGTGAGAGAAGAAGGCCTAATAACAGAAACCAAAATCAGTTTAGAATTCCTTTTAATCCTTCTCAGGTTTTACAAAGAGAAAGGAGAAATGAAGATCAACCAATACAAGAACCTATAAAGAATGAAAATATGGTTGATAACTTTGGGGAAGATGAAGTTGAAGAAATCGATGAAGAAATAAATATGATGGAAGGTGACATTTCTGATGTGTATGTGACCCAGGATGAATATGATAAATCTCTAAGCTTTAAATCTTATTTTAATGAATATGATAACAAAGGCCCGAATGATTCATCATCATTTCAATATAGAGTTTTCGGATATGATTTACAAGCCGAGTTGCATAGAAAAAATGTCCTTAGACCAAGGACAAATATAAATACAAATAAAGTTAATAGTCAAGGTCAACAAGATAAAATTCAAAATAAAGATAAAGGGAAAGAGATCACAGCTACAAAATAAAAATATGATCATCAAGCTATAAAGAAATTAGATGCAGAACACAAAGAACCAAAGAAAATAGGCAGTTCTTTTAACTTAGAAAATGAATTAAATAAGATCAAAATTCCTATCCCTTTGTTAGAAATAGCAAAAAATCCTCTTTACAAAACACACACAATGAAAATGATTGACTGTTTTATTGCAACAACCCAACCAAATACATTAAATCAGAAAGATGACAGGCCTACTATGATGTTTGGTCCTCATATTGAGGAAAGAGGAGAAACAATGGTGCCATTTTATATTTCTTTAATAGTCCATGGACATCTTTTACACAATTGTATGATGGACTAAGGAGATTCTCACAATCTAATGCCAAAAATAGTTATGGAGAATCTAGGATTACAAATCACAAGACCATATCATGACTTGTATTCCTTTGATGCAAGTAAATTTATATCTTTAGGGATGATAAAAGACCTGGTATTTCACTTAGCCCAAATACCTGTAAAAAGCGTTTTGATGGATATAATTGTGGAAGATGTGTCTGTCAACTATGGAATGCTTCAGTCTAGATCTTGGGCAAGTAAAATAGGAGGTTCATTGCAAATGGACATGACTTATGCCACAATTCTAGTTTTTGGTGGAGAAACTAGGATATTTTATAGGGAAACCAAATTGGCCTACATGATTAGCAATCCTAATCACCCTCATAATTATCATGTTTAGTCAAAAGAGAAAGACTTGGGTTGTTTCATTTTATCTATAAATGATGAACCGAGTCTTTGCAAAAAAAATGTAAATATTGCTTTGTGTGAAAATAAAGATCCTGAAGATGGGATGTGAAAAATGTGTTTTGATGGAGCCTCTTATTGAGAAGGTGCTGGGGAACGTATACTTTTAATTTATCCTTCTGGAAATTTTTTTCCATTTTCTTTTAGATCACAATTTGAAATAGATTCCCCAAATAATGTTTTTGAATATGAAGCTTTAGTGTTAGGATTAGAAGCAGCTAAGAAAATGAAAATTAAAAATCTTGTTGTCTATGGGGATGCATAATTAATGGTTAAATAGATAGGGGAAACTTATCAAGCTAAACACCCAAGGATGAGATCTTATAGAAATTTGGCTTGAGATTTAATTGAATTTTTTTTCTTAACCTTTAAAATTCATGCAATTCCCAAACATGAAAATAAACAAGTTGATTCTTTAGCAGTAGAAGCAAGCACTTTTAGACCTCATGAAGTGTCAAATATTAAATACGAAGTTGAGATGAAATACAAAACTTCAATTCCAAACAATGTTAAGCATCAACAAGTGTTTGAATATGAACAACATTTTTTTTTTTTTTTTTGGAAATGGTTGATGAATTTTATGCAACACATATTGATCAAGAGGATGATAAAGATAATAAGTAAATTAATCAAAATAGTCATCCAAATCCAAAATTGCAAGAGATGATTGCTAATCATAAAATTATGATCTTAATAAATAACCATATTCCAAAATGATTGGTACCTCTAGAAAAGCTATTTCATAAATATGATGTTTCTGTGAAACCTATTGTACATCCTCAAAGTGAAGAAGTGGAAGATTGTAATATTGGCACTAGAAAAGAACCAAAGAACATCAAGCTCTCAAAGCTTCTGCCTTTTCATCAAAGGGTTAGGTATGTTGATTTATTCAAATAATTTATCAATTTACTTGCATGGTCTTATGAAGATCTTAATACATATGATACCAACATAATTCAACATATAATCCCACTGAAGGTAGGATCTAAACCATTTAGAAAAAAATTAAGACAGGTAAATCCTACCCTCTTCCCAATTATTGAAAAGGAACTAAAAAAGTTGTTAGATGAAAAAATCATAGTTCCTCTAAGATACTTTTTTTGGGTTGAAAATTTAGTGTTATACAATTATATTCCAACTGATCACTTGATGAGAATCATCTAGAGGTTAG
>SNQJ01S0285754.1:0-10985 GCA_010110895.2 Picea sitchensis
ATTTCCATCATGGAAAGGTATGATCTGAAATCATTCACAAGTTTAATCTCATGAATGGTTGTTTCTTTCATAAGAGGGAAGATTAATTATAGGACCCTTTATTAATTGTAAAAGGCAAAGTTTAATGCCTTTTATTAAGTTGTTGGAGCACTTTTATTAAGATAAATTTGGGAAGTAGCGGATTATGACAGATGCATTGAGGAGTAGAGATGTTTGGGTGAGAGAAATGCATTATGGATCCTCTTGCACCCCTAAATTCTTGTATGCTCATATCTAACATGCCATTTATAGGACCAAAGTGGGAAATCCCTATGATAAAGGAGCCTCCTCACATGGTTGGAGGAGGGAGGTTGATCATCCTTTCATACTCATGCACTCTCTTACGCTCTTGTATCAATATGATGAATCTCATCTGGTAGAATTATATATGGGTGGGAGGAAGGCTTATCACCTTCCTTCTTACCCCATGAACATTTCTCATTTTTAAGGTGGGACCACACTCGTTCAGGAAAGTGATTAGTGTATCCACCCATATGCACCCCTAGACCTGGATATGATAACATCAACACAGTCAACCCACACACATAATGATAAATACGAAATGAAGGAACATGCCACAAGAAAGCTCGATTAGGGTCATTTCGTTGCCACCTTAGTTCCAAGTGGAATCCAACATGGTAGTGCCATGTTTACATCATATTAATACATGTGAGGGACATGTCATGAAACATGCATACACTAGAAAACAATCATCATTTAATGAAGATTCTATTGGGTAGTTGAAGCATCAATTAATGGTCTATTGGATGAGGAATGGTTGGCTTATGAATGAATAGTAAGGGAATCCAATCTTTATCCAATTTAAATAGTATACCAATGAGATAAATAAGTTCTAATCATAGTGAGATAGTTCCATAGTAGATGAAAAAGAGAAAGTCCTTCCAATAGGAACAAGACTATTCCATAGTATAGCATTGAAGGGGGTTTACATTCCAGAGAGTGAGTTCCATAGAGAGATACAAAGGAGTCAAATAAATTGATTAATACCATATCAATGGATAAAAAGTGCATAATGGCAGGGGAATTACAATCTCTTCCAAAGATGAGGAATCACAACATCTTTGAATGACGGTTTTACAATATCTTCCATAGTTTCAGAATTGTAAATTCCATTGATTCAAGAGAGCCACCATTTTGTATGATTTGTTCTTTGTGTTTTAAGGAGAAAGCATAATCCTTTATTGTTGGATTTCTTCCCTCTTGCGCAACAACTTCAAAGTTATAGTTCATGTCTTTCAGAACAAATTGATCTAGCCAAAAATCAACATTTTTTCTAGTATGGGTGAGTTGGGATACATACAACAAATTGACACTCGAATTGGGTATGTGATACACATTACTAATCAGTCCATTCTGATATTTAATCTTTCCAAAACCAACAATAGTAAGTGCATAATCATCCACTACACAAGTTTTTTTTTTGTATCTTGACTCATTGAAGAAAATGCAAGATCAACTTTATCCATGTGATGTGTACTACCATATTTGACTATCCACTCACTTTTATAAGTTTGAGCATACAAGGAATAAGAGGCACTAATAGAAAAAATGCAGTTATCTACCTCACATTCTAAACTTTGGTGCTACAGGTCACTCAACGATCTAGTCAACACATATCCTTCAAGCTTCTTCACATTCTTCTATAGGTATCTAATCTTCTGCCAACGGGGCTTCTCCATATGTCCCAATTTCCCATAATAATAATAGGTTTTCTTCTTATTACCTTTCTTAGTTGAAGTCTGATCATCATGCTTCTTCTTAACATTCTTGCCAGTGCAATCTTATTCTTTCTCCTAATTTCATTTCAACCTCTTTCTCGATAATTCTATTGATCTTTTCCCTTCAACAAATGGGCTTGTTGCTTAACTTCGAATTTCCCTAGATCTAACAATTTTTCCTATGCCCTTATTAGAAAACCATAGAAAGAATCAAAGGAACAATCCTTACCATCCTCTTTTTGGGAATCCCAACTAGCATGAAATTTCAAACATAATACATCACACAGTGTCTTTAGATTCCTTAAGATCAGTTCTATGTGTTAACCATCTTTATTTGGAAAATACTTTCCACATTCACCCAATTTCAACTTAAGTTCCTTCACACAATCCAAGTAATCTACAATTATTTCAAAGGAGAGAGGATATAGAGAGATCAACTATTTCTCAATCTGCATGACTTGAATTTAATTTCTCTTATCAAACATAGTCTTCATCTTCCTCTAGAATTGATTAAGCAAGTCGATCCCACTCGATGAAAGTGAATCTCCCTCAAGATGTATGTTGTTACGACTCCTACAACCTCATCCTTCTTCCTATTGATGACAAATTTCCAGTAGTCATCTTTCAAATCTAGAATCATAGTCATAGTAAATTGATAAAGCACCTTACTCTTAAACAATGTCTCCATATCTTGTGCCCATGTTCCATAATTGTGGTCATTCAAAACCATAGGCTCTTGCTTGGAACATATGATGCCCACCTACAAATCTACTTCTTGATTTAGACTACAAGTTGAAACTATGATTCAATTTACCAAACAAATCTAACTCATAAAGAGTGTGTCCAATCAACAACCTAAAAAATAATCGTATACAATAGGATAGGTCTCAAACCAATAACTCCAATACTGTGTTGGAGAAAAAAAGAACTAGGTGCTGTTATTTTATTTATGCAGCTACCAGTTACGATTCTTCTTTATTATTACAATCATCTAGCACATTCGTTGCATATATAAGATCATTGAAAGAGATACAATCACAGAAACAAGAGAGAGACAAAGATTATCTTGGGAAACCTTCTAGGGGGAGAAAACCCAACAAAATTCCTCAATATAGATTGGCCAACCAAGAAAAATGCTTATCTATCAAGAGAGAACTAACAAAGTAGAAGATTCTCCTCTACTCCTTCACTAGGAAGAGTAGCACACCACTTAACCAAGAGATACCAAGAGATAGACCAAAAACCTCCTTGACGTCACCCCCAGTTGCAATAACTTCTCCTCCAAGACTTGGACACTTTTCCTCTTTTTGTAGAGTTCATTGAGTGAGTGAACAAGTGAGGTGCTAGCCTCCCTTATAAATAGTAGTCTAGCCTCCTTAAATTAGGTCTGGGTCAACCTGCCAATTTTCCTTCTTAAATTACATTTAATTGTCAAGGCACAATAGGGCCATCTTAATAAACATAACATAATAACATTCTTTAGGGTTTGTATTGGTCAAATACAATAAGGATATCTTCCGAAGCTACTCGATATTCAACACTCCCTCTTATCAAGGAAGGTATTATTCTTGTCACGATCATCATCACTTGCTTCTATGCTTCTGCATACTTGGTCATTGTCTTGTTGTCAATCACAGATCTATATATCATAGGAAGTTATGCACTTTCACTGGAATAATGTACTAGCTTGCGTTGGGGTTACCAACCTATGCTGGGGTAGCGTACCAGCCTGCGTTGGGGCTACCAACTTGCGCTGGGGTTACCAACCTGTGTTGGTGTAACGTACCAACCTGCATTGGGGTTACCAACCTGCGCTGGGGTAGAGTACCAACCTGTGTTGGGGTTACCAACTTGTGTTGGGGTAGTGTACCAACTTGCATTGGGGTTACCAACCTACGCTAGGGTAGCATACCAGCCTGCGTTGGGGTAGCATACCGGCCTACGTTGGGGTTACCAGCCTGTGATGGGGTAGTGTACCAACTTGCGTTGGGGCTACCAACTTGCACTGGGGTAGTGTACCAGCCTGCGTTTAGGTTACCAACCTATGCTGGGGTAGCATACTAGCCTGTGTTGGGGTTACCAACCTACGCTGGGATAGCGTACTAGCCTATTTTGAGGTTATCGATCTACATTGGGGTAGCGTACCATGCTATGTTAGGGTTACCAACCTGCGCCAGGGTAGCGTACTGACCTGCGTTGGGGTAGATCATCACTTCCCTCTAATGGGGATTACACCACCTCCCTCTACTAGGGATCTCATCACCTCCCTCAATTGGGGAGCACATAATTTCCCTCTACTGGGGAACACATCACTTCCCTCTACTGGAGAAGTCTTTATGGATCACTCCAAGCTTGTCTCTGAAATACTCAAACTTAAATCTAGATAAGGGCTTGGTCAACACATCTGTTGCCTATTCGTCGGTGGAAATATACTGGAGTCTTACTTCTCTCTTTTGTACCATGTCCCACACTGGGTTCACTGACAACTTTATGCAACTCTGGTTGTCATAAAATATACATGTTTCCTCCAACTCAAGATCAAACAATTATGCAATCAACTTCCGAAGACACACTGCTTTGCCACAAGTT
Organism: Picea sitchensis; assembly: GCA_010110895.2. Classification (NCBI taxonomy): domain Eukaryota; kingdom Viridiplantae; phylum Streptophyta; class Pinopsida; order Pinales; family Pinaceae; genus Picea; species Picea sitchensis. The sequence goes on from SNQJ01S0285754.1 coordinate 4,368, forward strand.
GACCATGCTACCACATACTATGCCTATGCGGAATTGAGTTCCATATAGATCTTCTTATCATCGAGTCATGAGATCACAACTGATCCCATCCTAAAGAAATATTCAGATGTACTTTTCCGGTCTGTGACACTGCCTTCCCAATCTAAATTTGTAATCTTATCTCACACTCCGAGATATATCTGGGTCCATAATCGATTGTACCCTTTAGGTACCTCATCAATGTTTTTCCATAATCAGGTGAACATGTCTTTCATTGCAAGACATATATCTTTCCTTGTGTTCTTCAAACCAAATTTTCACACCACATTTTACCAACTTGGTACACTTGCTCAGCTACAACTCAATCTTCACAATCATGTGCTGGCTCTATGTGATTTCTACAAAGCACTATTTATCTCAGTGACTAAAAGTGTGTCCTCTACTCTCTCTGCAACTTTTTCCTTCTGGAACTGGGACTCTACTCCTGGAGCTGCTATTTCTGAAGCTGAGAATACCTGCTCCATTCTCATTGTAGCTGCTGAACTCTGAGAGTAGCTCCTCTATTCTCTGGAAGTAACTCAATCTTCTATTGTAGTCATGTCTCCATGGCCCGACTCATGTACTGCACCAACTGTCACTGGATATAACTCAATCTCAAATACATGGATTGCCATACCTTCTCCCTCTAAATCTCATACCGTGTTATCTTCTTTTAATGGATCATGGTTGTTCTATATGTACTTCTTCTTATTATTGGAGCAAGTGTCTCGTCATAGTCTTTTCCCGCTTGCTAGGATAATCCTATGGACATAAATAAGGCTTTGTACATATTTATCTACAACATGCTTGATCTGCTAGATCAATCTTGTAAGTCACCACTAACTTCCCTTCTGGTCTCAAGGAAAAATCCATATCCGAGTCCTTTTGATTTGCTTCCTCCTCTGTCACTGAAACAAGGGAATCTCCCCAAGAGATTTCACATCTCCTAGAAGTCTCTGAAGCTATGATCTAGTCTTCTCAACTCATGGAATGTGTCTGCCAGTCCTGGAAGATGTCTCTTTTTCCCATATGATCCTCTATGAGATCAAGCTCACTCTGAGTCTCCATGCTCCCTCTAAAGCTTGAATCCCTTTCAGTCTATATAATCTTCAGATCCATCTGCTCCCTCTGATATGACCCATCAATTCTATATGGATTTGCATCTTGCAAAGTGTCATGGGACCATGCTGGTTTCTTCATGGTTACTGCATTGATTATGGGTAGGCCCTTTTGGCTCTACTAACTCTTCATGATGATATGAATAGTGATCAACTGCACTAGAGGGATTTGTTCTGTCATATTTGGAGCCTTCTGCTCCTCATGATCTATCTCCATATGAGATGTTATGTATCTAGAAAAAGTAACTTCTTCTTCTTCTTCTTTGATACATGGATGTATACGGTCATGTATACAACTTGGATAGTCTGCTCCACGTCTCACCTAATATGTTTCCTCCTGCAATCGTCACTATAGCTCCCTTGGAGTTTGTTGGCGATGGAAGTCACTCCTGGATTGCTAGCAGGAGCAGAGCCCGACGCCCATCATTTTTATGTCACGATTGTTCATAGATGGGTGATCGAATGGAAGGAAACTCAAAACAATAGCGTTCCAATTCTGAAACTAGGCCAGGTATGCATGAGCAAGTGAGGTCTTGCGTAAACTTCAGACAGTGAGATGTAGTAAAGGGTGAACAGGCGGAAGACTTGTACAAGAGAAAAGTGGAGGTCTATTATAAACGACAGGTTTCTAACAGACTGAGGAAGAAGACGTCCAAATGCGATATCATCTTACATTCAAACGCAAAGCCAGAGAATGCAACAATGCAACAATCAATCTTTGATCATAACATAACCGCAATAACTCGCACGAATCAGTCAATCACAAACTCTCTTAGCATGAGACGAAAATTAGATGGAGTAAGAAGAACTGTTTGTCATAAAACAAGAAATATCATATACAGATGCATAAGCTGAAAGCTAGAATAGATGTTAAAACATTACAGTAGGGAGCTCTGCTCAACCATCGATCCTTACAAAAATGGAAAAAATGCCTACATATACTCTTCCCTTCCTTCCTCCCAGCGGAGGCATCCCAAAACTTTCAATGGATGGCGTCGCCTCAATCAAATCTGGCCTGCATTGCTCTGTCATACGTTGCCTTTAATTCAGCATGGCTCGCGCCAGGGGGTAGCTGAGCCCTTTGAATGTTGAACTAGCGTGTACGGGTTCCCCTGGTAAGTTGGAGACTCGACGTGAATTTCCTGAAGAGAACTGGTACAAGGGACCCTCCTGGGTAAATTTCAACCAGGACCTCCATACTCTGCAATAAATGGGTGACGTGAGACTTCACCCACCCTCTTTCTCCTTTATCCATTCTGAGCAGGTATCGGGATCCAAATCTCATCAGGCTGGAGTCAGCATAGTACAGTGCCCCTCTTCTGAGAGCTAATTCGGAACCTTTGGTCAAATAAAAATGAAAGCACCCCTCTCTCGGACCTCCTTTCTTATGACCAGGCGCCAGAACCATGGGCCCGGTCCTGAGCGCTATCAGGAATTCGGTGTTCGGGATTTCAAAATGAAAAAAACAAGGGGCGCTTGCTCCTCGAAACTCCGATACCCGATTTGCGATGAGCTCCACCTCAATGAGCTAGCCCCTACCGGTTGGAACCTGATCCATATGACCTGTCTCTGTGTGACCATAGTCAAACGCTCCATCAGAGTTTCAGCATTCATGATGTCACGATTCACTAGTCCTCCAGACTCGCGAATCTCCGATCCCCGATGGCTCCTTCCGTGCTAGCCCTTTGAATAGGCCCTGGTCCAAGTGACCACTACCATATGCCCTTAACCATAATCTCCATCGGGGTTTCGCGGTTCACATTTTTGAAGTGCACGAATTACTCGTCCCCAAGATCCCCGATATCCCGATGGCTTCAAGTTCCCCGATGACGCCGATCTCCTGCCACGCGTCCCTTCTCAGACGGACGGTCTAGATCTCCTTCGCTGCTTCTTGCGTCCATGATCAGGCTTGCTTGACGTTTATGGCTACGACCTTTGAATAAATCTCACCTGACCGGCTTTCAAAATCCCACCTCCATGTGTTTACATCAGAGGCCTCAAATCGGAGAGGAAAACATCCTTGTACAAGAAATGTCGCTAACATTAGGCTCCACGGGGGATAGAGTCATCCCCGCGATGCTCTAAGAACTCCTTCCGCAGCTTCAGTGCCTTGCTATTGGGCTATGGAGTCACTTATTAGGCCGAAAACATATAAAAAGAAACTAAACAAGAACTAAAAGACAATATTTACAAACAGAGGAGCCGTCTAAGGCTCATATAAAACATTTTTTTAGAAAATGCCCATTCACTGGGCTGTTGAAAACTCCTTCACCCTCTAGATCCTGCAACCTATATGTGTTGTTGGAGAAAATATCAGAGATTTTAAAGGGGTTGATCCAGAGGGCGTCGAACTTGCTGTGCTTGCCTTTATCCTGTCTGGGTGCGTCCCACTTAAATACCAAGTCCCCGACCTCGAACTCCTTTTTCGTGACCTTTCTGTCAAAAGCCTGCTTGATCTTCTGTTGATGACTATAGACTGCGTCCCTCACTTGTTTTCTGACCTGCTGCACTTCCACTATCTGATGAATTCTCCTGATCATATGATCTGGCTCTCCCTCGTAGTCTTGAAAGAACTTCGCCACAGGTAAGGCGAGCTGAGTAGGGAAAACTGCCTCTGCTCCGTAGACTAGTTGAAACAGCGAAGTGCCCAGAGACTTCTTTGTTGTGACACAATCGGCCCACCGAGCAAACTTCAACTTTGAATCCCAGGCTCTTTTGTTATCCTCTAACAGTATTTTGATGATCTTTATCAGGCTTTTGTTAGAGGATTCCTCTAAACCATTGCCCTGGGGATAGTAGGGGGTGGAGTGAACTAGAGAGATCTGGAACTGCTCATAGAACTTAATTAAAGGTTCAGATTTGAAAGAAGCAGCATTATCAGTGATGATTCTGCTGGGACAGCCAAACCGGGCTATGATATCCTCCAGGAAGATGATAATTACTTTGTGTGATGCGCTTCTAGTGGGGATAGCTTCTATCCACTTGGTGAAATAATCTGTTGCAGTCAGGATCCATCTATGCTGACCACTTGAGGGAGGATGAATCTCTCTGATGAAGTCCAACCCCCACTGATGAAAAGGTGCCGAAGCTACTATGGGTTTCAATGGCAGCGATTTGAGCTGTTGCTTTCCTGAGAACTTTTGACATTTGGTGCAAGATCTGACATCTCTACAAACGTCGGTGAATAAAGTAGGCCAGTAATATCCAGCCTTGAGGATCTTATGAGCTGTGGTTTTCCAGAAATGATGCCCCCCACAAAGGCCTTTATGGAAATCAAACATAACCTTCTGGGCTTCGGGTGGGTTCAAACATCTCAGCAGCATCCCCGAAGGATCTCTCCAGTACAAAACTTGCTCAATGAGACAATACCTGACCGCCTTGAGCTTTAAAGCTCTTGCCCTGCTTTTACCCATTCCATCCAGAGGCTTCAATTCCCGTAGGAAGTAAAGAATATCACGATACTAGGCACAATTTACCAGCGATAAGCCATCTTGAGGGCATTGGCTGGGCAACTCAGTTTGCTGAGTTCCCGAGCGAATGTTGAGGAAATTGACTCCCAAGGCTTCACAATTGGATTCAGCCAGTAACTTGGCTAGGCCTTGCCCCTTAACCAGCTTGGTGGGCTTTATTTCCAAGTCAAATTCCAGAATTTTTGCTATCCATTTGGCTCTTCTCCCATCTATGTCTGGATGTACAAGAATGTCTTTTACGGAAGCGGAAGGAACGCATGTTGTCACTTTCGAATGCAAAACGTAGACTCTGAAAGCTTTGAGGGCTTTCACCAAGGCATAAGCCTTCTTCTCCATGATCTCGTACCGGAGTTCTGCATCTCTCAATGCCTTGTTGAAGAAGGCAATGGGTTGTTCTCATCTTTCCACATTTCTCTGCAATAAGACCGCCGCCACTGTATCAAAAGAAGCAAAGGAGAAAATCAGGAACTCTTTGGAATAGTCAGGACTGATAAGCACATGTGCCTCAGTCAATGCCCTTTTTATTTGGTCAAAAGAGGTTTTGGGCTCAGTGGTCCATTTCACTTCGTTTCCCTTCCTGAGCATGGATGTGATGTGTTTCACTAGCTCAGCAAAATTCGAGACAAACCTCCTTAGAAAATTAATTTTCCCCAAAAAGGCCTCAACCTCCTCTTTAGACCTGGGAAGTGACAAGGCTGGAATTGCCTCCACCCTGATGGGATCGATTCTCACTCCCTCTGCCGATACTATATGTCCCAATAGCTTCCCTTCCTGCATAGCAAACAGGGACTTCTTGGGATTCAGGGAAAGGCCAAACCTTCGGCATTTCGAGAAAACTTTCCTTAAGTGGCAGCAGTGCTCCTTATCAGACCTGGAGAAGACCGTGATATCGTCTAGGTAGATCACTACAAATTGGTCTTTTTCTCCGATGAAGGCTATATCCATGGCCCGCTGAAATGTTTCTCCTGCATTCATAAGCCCGAATGGCATTTTGGCATACATAAAGGTGCCCCAAGGAGTGGTGAAGGCGGTCTTCTCCCTGTCTTTAGGCATGACTGATATCTGGTTATAGATAGAAAACCCATCGATCATGGATATCTTGGAGGCACCAATTACCCTCTGCAGTATGTGTTCCATCTTAGGTAGGGGGTAATTGTCTTTCTTGGAGCTTCTGTTGAGATTCCTGAAATCAACGCAGAGCCTGATTTCTCCACTCTTCTTCCTTACTGGGACCAAATTGGCCACCCATTCAGAATATCTCAAGGGGACAATGATTTGGGCATCTAACAATTTCTTCACTTCTTTCTCCATGACAAGTAGCAACATGGGATTTATCTATCTCAGCTTCTGTCTAAATGGTTTAGCCTCTTCCTTTAGTGGGATATTTTGATCGATGACAGATGTGTCGTACTTCTTGAGGTCTTCATATGTCCATGCGAACACATCGGCAAACTCTCTGAGCAACTCCATGTATTTGGTCTTCTGTTCTCTGGTCAAACTGCTTGATAGTTTGACAAACCTGGGCTCCTCCGGTGTGCCAATGTTGCATTCAGTTGTCTCGGTATCTTCGTTTGAGACCCTGCCCTTTATTGGTACATCATTCCTGTTGAACAATCTTTCTAAAGGGACAAGTCCTCTCAGAATGTGATTACTGGGCAGCTGAATGATCTGATGACTAGCGATTTCATTTAAAAACCTCTCAGAACGAGGGTCACCTTCCAAATCAGGATCTTGGTCAATATGCAACGCAGAAAATTCATCCACTGCTTGGAGAAACCTTTCGAGTTCAGAATCATCCTCGAACACCTTCCAATGATTGACATTGTCTGGCACCGAGGGCCTATACCTTATCTCAACATCATTTTTTATCATAGGCGGCAGAGGAAATTTGAGCAAACTAGCTGAGACAGCTAAAGAATCGGCCAAGGTATTTTCTCCCCTCGGAATGAAAGAAATGTTAAAAGCCAAGAAGAAATTATCGATAAGGTCCCATACTTCATTCCGATAATTCC
>SNQJ01S0285755.1:0-10985 GCA_010110895.2 Picea sitchensis
ATAGAGGTAACTTTTATGATAATTAGAATTAATCTCTTTCTTGCAGATAGTTCAAAATCTCTCTCTCTCTCTCTCTCTCTCTCTCTCTCTCTCTCTCTCTCTATATATATATATATATATATCAATTTGTTATTCAATAAAAGATAAAATCTGTGCAATAGATTAGAAGGTGTATATATTTTGAATTTAGTTTTTGTACATCAGGATAGTTATAGGTAACTGGTCCTACACCAGTCGGAATCACCATTTACAATGGATAAGGCTCTAATAGGGACCCTGACAGGGAGAATTCCTGAATGTTGAACATGGTCATATTTGAACATCAACAAGACCTTGCTGGAAAATGGGGAAATTCAATTAGGGAAAGGGCTCATGTCTCAATGAGTGGAAGCGGAAGTATGGAAGTGGAACGGGTTGTGTCCAACCAAAGTTAACTTGGGTATAACTTGGGTAAAACGGTGGAAGGGGAAGGGGTTGTGATTCACTTTTACGTTGTGTTTGACACTTGTAAATTCAGCCTCAAGCCCAAATTCTATCTTTCATGAGTAAGGGAAATCCAAGAGACAAATCTTGGGAATATGTTACATTGAGAGGGATTATNGGTGGAAGGGGAAGGGGTTGTGATTCACTTTTACGTTGTGTTTGACACTTGTAAATTCAGCCTCAAGCCCAAATTCTATCTTTCATGAGTAAGGGAAATCCAAGAGACAAATCTTGGGAATATGTTACATTGAGAGGGATTATAAAAAAACTTACCTTCCCATTGTCGGGGCTAGATGGATCATGAGGAAATGGTTATGACAATTACCATGTTTATGTACTTATGATTTCATATTCTATACTTTGTTGAGTGGAATCGTTGATTTCTCTAAATTGATATGTGTGGGCTAAGGGATTGGGAGTGTTTTTGTATCATTATGGCATATTATTGGAGTGTTCTTGTAGCATTATGGTTGCGATCACTAGGGGCTAAAGGTGGTAGTAAATTCTTTGTAGGGTAGGATTACACTATTAAGAGTGGTTGTGATCACCAAAGATGAAGGTGGTAGTAATATATTTGATAAGGGGGACACCACTATATTTTGTGGTTGTGATCACTAAGGTTTAAGGTGGTAATAAGACCCCTACACACCATAAACCCATCATATTTTGAGGTGTTGCAAATCTAGGATCCTCTCCACCACACAAAGGTTCAATTGATGAGAATTTGATTATGTTATCCATTGGGATATTATGTGTGATATATTGAGAGTTATTGTATGCCTGAATCTTTCTCACCTCACTGATTGGATGTAATGAGCTTGGTTGATCCGAAGTAGAAGAGGCAATATGAGGGCGGTTTTGGGGATGTCATGGGTGGACATGTTGATCATCATTAGCAACGAGATCATTGTCTTCAATGTGGGCCATGAAACATGATCTCCTCTAGTTACCTCCTAGGTTTGGTGTAACAAGCCCAATGGACTAAAAGGCATTGCAAATCACTTCTATTTCAACTAAATTTCATTGGGTAGTGTTGTCTTTCTAATCCACGCCTTGAGTCACATGGAAGAAATCATCAATCAACTGGGTGTGGCCTTGGGGGTAACTCTCAAATAGAGTAGTTGTCACCTAATGCTCGACTCCTTCGTCTAGGCTAACTCCTAGCGAAGCCAAGGGGGGTAGTCCCTAAAAAGGAATCTAAGGTTGATTAGATCTAAGTACAAATAATAAACAATATCATTCTAGAAGTTAATATGAAACAAAAGCAAATGCGACTATTCTAGCAACATAAAATGACACAAATAAAAACTTGCTTAAGTAAATCAAATACTTCAAGATTATTGATAAGCAAAATAGATACTTGAAAGTAAATGAGAAATATTGATGATAAGAAAAATGGAAATATGTAGACCAATGCCAAAAGTAAAGTATTGCTGCAAGATATATGCGTTGCAAGTGCTCTTGGTAAATTTTATTATTAAGGATGATCGGTTGAATTAGTGGGTTAATTCAGTAAAGTGGCTTGATGTTGCAAGTCCACTTTGTGCATGCAAGATTGTAAGTGTGAAAAAAAAAAAATCTAATCTATGATTTGTCCCCTTAAGAATTATACCTCAAATGGGTACACACAAGACTGCAACACTTCCAACGAGGAGGGACTAGGTCTCCAAGCTTCCCCCTGAAGTCCCATGCAATCCCACGAGTATTGGTCCCTTTGAGCAATAACGGAAAAATGATTGTCCTATTTTAACTACTCCATGCCACGAAGCTTCGTTTTTTATTGCACCCCAAATCAAGCAAATCTCGCAAGGGTCAAGAGACTACTAAGGCACTGAGGGGGAAGGTTCTTTATTTTGCAAAACAAAAATGTTGAAAAGGAAACTAAACTAGCTAGTCTATGAAAATAAAACTAAGATAAAGTTTTGCAGTGCTTGGGTTTATTTTAGATTTATTTTAACTTGCAAAATAAAAGGAAGAAAAATAAAAAGACAAAAACACAAAAGGAGACAGTTTCCCATAGGGGCTAGGGGAATGACAAACCTAGTGGGTAATACCACTCTTTTTTTTAGGTCACAAATCTTTGGAAGAATGTATCTTGGTCTTTTATAACTTTCAATACCAAGCGGACTTACAAAATGATAGAAGAAATTATTTAGATCAAATAAGAGGTATTTTAGGGGGTCCTAGATGATCTGAATCCACGAAATTTGGGCAGAACCTCCTCCTAGTTGTTTGCAAAACCTGCAAAAGCAGCAAGCTAAAGATGCCAAGGGATGCCCAAAATCACTTTGAAAGTTCCCGCAAAAAGGTGTTAGATTTGTACAAAAATTATCCAAGTAAAAGAATGAACAAAATATAAACAAACTAACTAAGATTGAGCAATAAACTAATTATTCTAAATGGATATTATTTGTTGTTTGGAGAGTGAACAAAAGTCACCTAGATTAACTAGATATAGAGATAAAAATATTTATTGTGAAAGAAAGAAAGAAAGATCTATCTTTTACTAAGGCACTTTTTACTTGAAAAATTACTTTAAAAGGGATGATCTTTCCTTAACTAGATCTATCAAAAGATATATAAATTGTAAGCAAGATGTAGATCTAGTTTAACTTTGCATGCAAGGTTAAATTCTTTAATATTGGAAATGAAGTTATAGATCTAACGGTTTCATGTTATAAAGGTAACCAATGATATTTTGATTTTATGAAAGAGATATAGAAGGAAATAGCTTGCAATGTGGAATTTCTTTGGGCTATGGGGTCCTTCGGTATTGCACTAAGGGACTTTGTCCAATAGAGCTTCAATCTTGTGGGAGGATGCACTAGGATAGTCCACGACTTCTCAAAGGAAGAGTAACTTGCAAATTAAAAGGCTTTGCAAATGGGGATTTTTAATCCCCTTTTTCCTGTTAAAGAGGTGATTCCTACACAAGAGACCTAGATAGCATGTTAGTTCATCTAAAAAGACATGCAAATCAAAACCTCTTAATGTAAAAAGAGACAGTAAAATCTAGAAATCAAGCTAGCTTAAAAGATCTTACCCTACTATGTGATAACACACCTTCAAAGCCCCATTCAACAGAAATACATGCAAACAAATAATTCACAGTTGCCTCATATGATTAGAACAAAAACATCAAGAAACCACACAATGTTGCACAATACCCAAGTGACCTCCAAAGTCTTGAATGTTTATTCCAAAAGCAATGATGATTACAATATAGTACAAAAGTGTTTCCCCGGTGTCCTATTAGCTAAATGACGAGGGATCACTTTGTTTAAATATACAAGAGAAACATAGATCCCAATGAAGAGGGCGCACATCCCAATGTTATAAATGAATTTCATGAAGGAGTGTGTGGAGGACATCACGCATGGAGAGCAACTGCCTATAAAATCTTGAGAGCAGGATATTATTGGCTTAAATTATTCACTGACATGTTAAGGTCAGAGCCTGTAACCCCTGCCAATTGTTTTCAGGCAAGCAAAAGCTTCTTGCATTACCTTTAGTCCCAGTTAAAACAAAAGCCCCATTTCAACAATGGGGGTTGGATTTTATCGGTGAAATCAATCCACATTCTAACACGCAACACAAATGGATCCTGGCCGCTACAGATTATTTCACTAAATGGGTAGAAGCCATTCGGACCAGAAATGCTACAGATTCGATAGTGATAAATTTCTTGGAGGAAAACATTTTATCTAGATTTGGTTGTCCTCGAAAGATAGTTATTGATAATGCTCAATCTTTTAAATCCATGGCCATGATAAGTTTATGTCAAAAGTACAACATTGTACTAGGACATTCTACAGCTTACTATCCTCAAGGAAATGGATTAGCTGAATCATCAAATAAAAGCTTGATCACCATAACTAAAAAGGTGCTGAATGAAAACAAGAAAGCCTGACATGTGCATTTGAAGTATTCTTTATGGGAAAATCGGATAGGCACTAAGAGATCAATCAAGATGTCCCCTTTCCAAATGGTGTACGGGACTGAGGCAATACTACCCATAAACCTAGCTTTTCCTGTAATGAAACTCTGGCAAGACGAAAAGGAAGAGCCAAATCATATCACCAGAAGAATAAATCAATTAATTGAAGTCCAACAAAATAGGGCTTAAGTGGATGAAAAACTCCATACGTATTAGGATAATATGAAAGCCATGTTTGACCAAAAAGCTAAAGACAGAGAATTCCTCCCTGGTGACCTGGTTTTAAAGTGGAATGTTAGGAAGGAAGATTAAGGAAAGCATAGTAAATTCGACCATATTTGGTGCGGACCTTTCAAAATCACAACTTCTGAAGGGAAGAATTCATTTTTGTTAGAAAATATGGATGGTAAAATCCTTAACGCCCCTATCAATGGGCATTACCTAAAGCATTTTATGCAATAGTCGATTTCCAAACTCTCACTGTACATATCGGTTTGGTTTTCACAATTCTTATTTACAATTTCAGTGTTTCGGTAAGTTTTTATTTTCACAGTAAATAGAAACAGGTTGGTTGATTTCATTTAAAAAATCAAAATATAAAAATGAGTAACAAGTAGGTTCTAATCTACAAGAGTTCCTGACAGTTGTCATGTTCATTTCATTGCAGGATACCCGTTGACAACAGACAGATAATCTGTAGCAGAAATCGACACACATTGAATTTCTCTCAAAACGGGTGACAAACAAATAGTTTGCTTGGCTGAAAATATAAAGTAAATCTGAGGGATGAACTTATGCCCTACAGATTCAGGTTAAAATTTTCAAAGAGATTTAAATAAATAAGATAGAAGTCTCATCTGAACTAATATTGTCACCTAATTTACAATCCAAGGAGTATAAAATTATGGCTTGAATCTCAAGTTTTTCCTCTAGATTTAAAATAAAAATAAAATTATTTTTAAAGAAAAAGTTAAAAATAAAAAGACCTTAAGAAGAAATTCAGGAATCTATAAACAAATTCACATAGGAATGACCGGAATTCATAATAGAACATCTAGATCTTTACATCATTTTCTTGTTTATCCTTAAGTGAGTTTTCCTACGTCTGAATATTTTCTTTCTGGTTTTCAAGGAGAAAAAAGAACTTCACTTTAACTCTGAAAACTTATGAACAAGTCTTCAACTCGAGAATAGGCAAGAATTTTGATGATATTCCTGACTTTAACTGAAATACAAAGTATGTTTGAGTTAAGCCTAACTACTTTAGCCCTTTTATCGGATTTAAACTGATTAATTTCACTCAAGGAAAGTCTATGGAAAATAAAAACTCCTCATAAATTTCCGAGTAAGTGAGGGTGTTTTGAAATTCAGAAGAGGATTAGTCCAGAGTAATCAAAGTGAGTTAACAGACCTCTATGCTAAAATAAAAATAGATATGATCCCTGGTATATTTTATTATATACAAATTGATTGCCCCACTTCATGTTCTAAAATATAAGACAGATGGTGAAAGGAAATTCATAAAATGATTGGCCCCTTCTAGTCCAAAAAGAGATGATGAAAGGAAATTCATTCAATGATTGCCCTCATCTCAGCATTTAAATACAAAGTTATTAATTGAAGTGGTGAAAGGAAATTCAATATAGGAATTAAATAACTTCACCGGGGTACTGAACAGGGTTGCTAGCAGTGAAGCAATATCTATGATATTTCCAAGGCTGTTATACATGTATTATAATGTACTCTGGCAACTAGTTCCTTTTTCGAGCTAAATCTACATTCTATGCTAACGCAGGACTCCCCGTTTAAAACATTAAAATTACTTTCCCTTGATGCGAATAAAATCAAACAAACTCTGATAGATTGGTTAAAGTTGTTTTGATTATCTAAAGGAATTCTAAAATCAGTTTTGAGAAAAGGAACCAATTTAAGCCTAATTTCAAGATGGATGAATGATTAAGTTTTAAAGGTGTTTGGAGATATGGTGAAGTCCTCTTTCAGAATGTGTTTCACAGTCCTCTTTCAGAATGTGTTTCGCAGAACTGCAATAATCACTCCATTTACCCAAAAAAGGCACTCGGTCTACTGTTCTTCTCATCCCGCAAGGAGACGCGATCCCTAGATGGAGCCTATGTTGGAACACATATTTTATTTTTCTAAACTTTAGACTTAAAAAAAAACCATTTTTTCGTTTCAATAAGGACAAATGCGCACTTGGATACCACCCTCAATAAAATCTTCCGATTAATCCAATAGTCTAAAATCCTTTAAAGTTATGGAGCCGCCCTTTTGTTAAAAATTCAAATCACTAAAGATAGCCTTCAAAGTGTCGGGATTCGGGGATTCGCAATACTAACAGATAGAATACAACTATCTCCAAAGTCTCGATATGCGAAGTCGCGAAACTAGCTTAAGTTAAATCGGGTTAATTAAACAATTAAAATGATTAACGAGCTTTAACCTTATCGCAACTTCATGTTTCGGGAATCCTGCCTCGAATGATAACTTAAACTCCTGATACCCGAAATCACAAAATCATTAATTAATTGCGATTATTTACAAAAGTTAAGCATGATTAATGTTAATTAATCAATCGCAATTTCACGATTTAGGTATCATAAGTTGAACTGAAGTAGGATAGCCCGGGACCCAAAACCCCGAAATGGATTAAGGTTAAACATAATTAATTAACCATATAAACTCAATTTATTAACAAAATAAAACAATTTTATTTAGACCTTGAGTTTATGCCAATTGCGATACGAGTGATTTCAAATTTCATTTATACTTTTCTAATCACGAAATATTGGCCATTAATGTTATTAAATGACCAGCCTGGGGAAATGATCTCAAATAAGATCCTGCTTTAACACCCGAATATTTTTATTAAAAGAATTAAACGCATTGTCAGTGAAGGTATATGCAGGTCTATGCGTTTAAGGCAAGAAAGCCTTTTTCATTTTTAATTACATTCGCGTTCTAGTAGAACTTGCTTAGCGAGATACTCAGTCCTGTGCATTTTCTGTGACAAATAACAGGTTTCTGAGAATTGCTACCATGCCGCCACGAAAAGCAACGAAAGCAACTGGTCAGAGTTCAAGCCAGAGCTCAAAGGTTTTCTCCGACACCTCGCCCAGAAGTATAGACACAGTGAAAACATGGACGCATGTATTCAACACCCTACAATACGAACTGGTAAATTGCCCGGATGATTCAAGCGACAACGAAAAGGAAGACTTATCTACCAAATACAAGATTATTGCTTAGTTAGAGCTGCATAAGGTAACAACAAGGCTGAGGCTTTTACCCTACAATGACATGATTGGATGCACACTGGATCATGTGGATATCCCAACTAGAACTATATTCAATTCTCAGAAGGTAGTTGTTGGGTCATTTCGGACAGAACACATATAGGTGATGTATAAACTGTCTCCAACACCAAACTTCATTTACAATGCCAGTTTTCTAGTGAATTTTAACGAGTGTGATATATTTGGAAAGAGTCTTTTCGACTTGATCAAGGACTAGTGTTCACGCCCTGAAAAGTTCAGAGCCAACTCTCATGGCATATACGCAATCTCATCGCTAGAACCTCAGTTCATGTATATAGACATGATGATGTGTAGACTCTATGGAAAAGAGAATACATCTCATTTATTTCTACCATGGGTACCCATTATACACACAGTAGCGGAAGAGTATTCTTTTGACTGGGCCAAGATATTGTCGGACAGTCTGGCTAGTGAAATTACAGAATACCAAACACAAAAATCCAAGGGGCAATCAGCTTCATTTCATGTCAACTTATATTATGGACGCCATCTGTTTCATGACGCTTTTCCTGCTGGTGGGTTGGAGCTAGACTCCAGAGAGCGCAGAACCAATTCATATTTATCATTCAAAACTCTGAGAAGACAAGGCGAAAGATTTATTTTATGAAATTTGTAATTGGGTAGCGATGTTGATGCACATTGCTATCTTTGGTCACCCACCTCCTAGAATTTCAGACAAAGTTGTGGTTAACCAATTTTTACCAGACCGACTAGTGTGCCGCGATGTCGCATGACAAACTGTACTCGACGGGATTAGCAAAGAGCTCAAAGCACTGCAGAAAAAGGAATGGCCATCTTTTCCCTTACATATTGGTGCATTTTCTTTACTAGATTTCAGCCACTCCAAAGTGGAGGCTGCGGCCTTAGAAGAAATAAAGCTGGTCAACATTGAATTCAAGAAGCACAAATCGCAGAAGGTCGTGGGTAACCATATGGCCAGCTGCAATCTAAAAAGGTATGAACATGAAGAGTCCCCTCAAGACGAAATGCTCCGAGAGGCGAAGTCTTACCAAGAAGTTCTGAGCCAAGTTCGAGCTCTATCACCTGATCAAATGATTGATTTTTACAACTTCTAGAGGCACCGAAGAAGTAGCCTCCGTAAAGTATTACAAGGAGAAAACACAATGTTTCCAGCGACGCAGCAAACAGAGACCCGAAATCCAGAAGTCGTAAGCTCTAGAAAACAAGAAGCTCTGGAAAACTTAGAGAAATCAGTGGTCTCGACTCAAAAAGATGACACCCCGACGACAGAGGTATCAGATAACCATGCCAAAGATCAAGCAGAGACACTAACAAATAAAGGAGAAGATAGGCCATTGTCTTCACCAGATAAATCAACTACAAACGTGACCGGAAAACAGTTATCCATAGAAATCGACAGCCCCATTCAGTTTGTCACGCCATTAAAGTTGACCAGAGGGAACCCCGATGTAGAGGTAATATTCATAGGAGATCTCATGCCTATCTCTATCGAAGAGATACCTCCTTCCGATTTTTTTTTCAGCAAGAAAAGGAAAGTTGTGGTGAAGAGACAAATGCACTAGAAAGAAGGTGCAACTGTCAAAAAGCAAAGGGTGCTATTGGAAGGACAAAATTTGAAAGAAGAAGACTTTATTACAGAGGTAGCAGGCTCTTTGGGAGCTTTTGCAATGGCTAACCAATTCTTAGTTGATAATTTGAAAGAAAAACTGAAGCTGAAGAATCAAATGACAAATCAATTGCAAGCACAAATAAGTGTTGTAGAAAAGAATGTCTGTAGCGAAATCAACAAAGGTCTTGAACAGGCTAGAGCTAGTAATAGACAAGAAATCCAACTGCTCAAGTCCAGTCTTGATGAGATGCATAAGAATGTGAAAGTGAGAAAAAGACGAGCCATCCAACAAAATGAGTTGGTAAAACAATTACAAGACAAGGTCAGTTCCACCGAGAACATGGTTGTGGATATAGCAGTGTTTCGAGCTCAAACATTGGAAGTGCTAAAGAAACTGGAAATAACACAAAAGAGACTTTTTACTAAGGTAGAAATCATTCAAAATCATTTTCGGGAAGTAAACCAATCATTGGATAATATTGGTTTCAGAGAAAGAGAGGCTACTGCAGCCTAGACCACTTTTGAAGAAGTGGTTGTGTCATCGGTTAGAGAAGAAATATCTGTAACTCCCAGATTGATTGTTGCAGAGAAGATCAGAGGTGATATGATATTAAAGACATGGGAGGCCAATATAGTTGAGAGTAAAAGAACGGCCAAGGAAATAAAAGAGGCTTGTGAAGAGGTTTTTCATTCACTAAATAAATAATCATTAGGCCTCGAAAAGGATGATTGTTCTGACGTACTAGGACAAATCGACATTGTAAAGCAACAACTTGACATCAAAGAAAGCTTAGAATAAGCTCAGGCTTAAATTTCATAGCTAAAGTAGGTTGACATCGCTCAAATAGATAGATGGTTGGTAAAGCCCAATTTACAGTTACAGTCAATGACTTCTGCAGACAAAAAGATAGAAGATAGGCTGCCACAATTACAGAAGAAGTTGTATCTTTTTGAGGCAAAAGATGGAACAGAACCTTCTAGACTAGTAATACAATTTGTAAGCAGGTGTGTCGAATGTATTGAGCAAGAAAGGGGAGTACCTCAAAGAACCAATGAGAGATAACATATAAATATTTGTTTCTGCTGGTATAAGAGAGAGAGAGCGAGAGAGAGAGAGAGAGAGAAGAACCAAGTGAAACGTTTCAAGTTTTCATTTTGTAACCGTTATTATCTAGAAATAATGAGAATTCTAACTGCATAGGGTTGGGAATCTCTTGTATAAATATATTGTCAAAAGACTGAAAAAAGCATTGCTTCTTGTTGGATGTAATAGAGAAAATTATCCTCATTGAGAATTAATAGAAGTCCCGACCAAAGATTCCACATTTCATCCAGTTTGAGTTATGTGTTCTTCTATCTTTCCACATCTCAGCATCTTTTTATATATTTCCTTGATGAATGTCTGATCGCAACTTACTACAACATCTACTGTGGTTATTTTTCATTTAGTCATCTGATAGAAAACAACTTTTCCTCTGTTTTACTGTTAGTAAATAGAAGACCTGTGAGTTAATTGGATTACTACATTTTATGCTTCATTTAAGGTTATTTTATCTACTTTCTTCTTTTGTAGCAAAGTAAGATTCTTCTGTAACTGATGCCTTGCTTTGTCTATCAGCTTTATGTTTTTCTCACATTT
>SNQJ01S0285756.1:0-10985 GCA_010110895.2 Picea sitchensis
ATTTGCTGGATAATAATAAAGGAAGGACCTGGCAATTTCTCTGGTGGACGTAGCCCACACTGGGTGAACCATGTAAATCTGTGTCTCTCTTGTATTGTGTATCTTCTGTGTTTTGTTTCCGCATTTGTTTTATTTTATTGCTCCGCGGTCCAATTTTTCTAACATATATATATGTTACAAAAAGTCACTCGAGGTGACCAACCGACGAGTAATACTTCTTGAGGTAGAGCCCATTTCTAGGCTCCACCAAAACGTTTCCATCAAATTCCACCAGACGATAAGTGCCCTTCTTTAGAACATCTTTCATGATGAAAGGTTTGAGCCACATGGGTTTGAACTTGCCTTCCCCCAGGGGCTCCTTATCTTGGTCATAGACCAGGACAAGGTCACCTTTAGAGAAAATATGAGGATGAATGGACCGATCATACTGACACTTGACTTTTTGTTTGTGAGCCTCATTAGCTAAGGATGCATCATGATGTTGCTCATTGAGTCGCTCGATATATAATAAACGCTCTTCAAGAGGTGAAGTGTCTGGCAATAACTGTACTTCCAACTTTAAAGATGGGATCTGGCACTCTATGGGAAAGACTGCTTCCATCCCATAAACGAGTTGAAAAGGTGAGAAACTGGTTGCAGTCTTAACAGACATTCGATAGGCCCATAATGATGAGTATAACATCAAATGCCAATTTTACTTGGCCGAATTGATCGTTCACTATAGAATGGTCTTACGAGATTTATTTACAGCTTCCACCTGACCATTCGCTTGTGGGTAGTATGGTGATGAATGTTCTTGCCTCAACCCAAGGTTTGACATTAACTCGGTCGTCATTGTGTTCTGAAAGTGACTGCCATGGTCAGTGACAATCTCCCTCGGGATGTCGAACCTTGCTATTATCTGGTTGAATAAAAATAGAGTTGTGGTCTCCCCATAATCTTTGAATGTTGGAATAGCTTCAACCCACTTGGTGAAGTAGTCTACTGCTACGATGATATAACGATGCCCCCTTGCTGAAGGGGGGTTGCATGTAGTGTAATCAATCCACCACTTGGTGAAGGGACCAACAGTAATGACGGGAAACATGGGAGTGGGGTGTGCCTGTATCTTCCTAGAGAAGATCTGACATGGGTGGCACTTCTTGACCGATTCAACACAATCTTTGATTAACGTCAGCCAGAAGTAACCGGCTCGTAGAATATTTTGGGTTGTTTCCAACCCATACAAATGATCGCCACATGCTCTAGTGTGGAAATCATCAAGCATGATTTCTGCTTCTTCATGTGTGAGACATCGGCGAAGGATGCAATCTACACCTCGACGATATAAAGTGTCCTCGAGTATGAGATAGTTCTTAGCCTGATGGCGTATACAACGATGCTCATCATGAGAAGCAGAGGCAGGGCACTTCAAAGTATGGAGATAGAGAAGTATATCTCCATACCAGGGATCCGAAGACGCGATCAAAAACATATCTCCTTTAATAGGTGACTCTTCGGGCATAACATCACCTGACTCGACCGAAAGTTTTGAGATGAGTTCCGCAAAGACAAGGGACTTTTTGGATTTTTCCAAAACAAAATCTAAGTCAAATTCCTGGAGGACAACTACCCATCTACTGATATTTCTTCCAATTACATGTCATGTCAACATGTATTGAAATGGATTCACAACGGCAATGACGGTGGTCTTTCAAAACAAGATATAATGAAGGAACCAATGGACAGCATGAACTGCTGCCAACGTAAGTTTTCCAAAATGGGAATAATTAAGTTCCACTCCAACCAGGCCTCGTCTCAGGTAATAGATCACATATTCTGTGAGAAAATGATCCTCTTGAACCAAGACAATACCGATGGTCGACTTTGCCACAACTAAGTACAATAAGAAATCTTTATTATAATTGGGTGGCCAAAGCAGAGGGGCAGACGAGAGGGTGTGTTTCAACGTGTCAAAAGAGTATTGAGCGACTTCGTCCCAATGAAAAGGAACGTCATTCTTCAGTAAACGCATAAATCCCTTTGTGATCTTGGCATAGTTTGCAATGAAACGCCGTAAAAAGTTTGCTTTTCCCCGTAAACTCTAAAGCTAAAGGATTGTCCGTAGAGGAGGCAACTGAACTATTGCCTCAACTTTTAGAGGATTGACCATGATCCCTGTTGTCGAAACTATGAAACCTAGCAGACGACCTAATGCTACGCAAAAACTGCACTTGTTTGAATTCAAGCGAATCTGGTAGTAGCGACATCATTCAAAGATAAATCAGAGGTGTGTGGGATGATCATCTCTCTTACGAGATCGTGATGCTAAATCATCAAGGTACGCCTCGAATATATGCTTGAGATCATGGAAATCAAAAGACATGGCCCACTGAAAGGTAGCTCCAACATTTTTTAGACCAAAAGGCATTTTTCGATAAGTGAATGTACCCCACAGACAAATGAAAGCAGTTTTGTGTTGATCTTAGGGTTTGATCTGTATCTGATTGTA
This sequence comes from Picea sitchensis, assembly GCA_010110895.2. Lineage (NCBI taxonomy): Eukaryota > Viridiplantae > Streptophyta > Pinopsida > Pinales > Pinaceae > Picea > Picea sitchensis. The sequence continues at coordinate 2,492 of SNQJ01S0285756.1, forward strand.
TCCCAAAAATCCATCCATGAAAGAAAAGGCCTCACAACCTGCGCATGCATTGACTATCTGGTCAATAAACGGTGTGGGGAAATTACCCTTTGGGCGGGCCTTGTTTAAATCACGGAAGTCTGTACATACATGTTATAACCCTAATTTGCACCAGACATGCTTACCTGGCACTAGGCCATCTCATATGCCTTCTTTTCCAATCCAGTACTGAACAACTCTTCTAAAAAACTCCATTTTTGAAGGTACATGCTAGTTGACCCTCTACATCCCACGTGTATCTACAGTGTCCATGCTAGCTGACCCACTACAGCCCGCGTGGACCTACAAAAGCACGAAAAAAGGAAAGTTGTTGATGGAACACACAACTTTGGGAAAGTTAACTAAACCATTTGGCCATGCATGGCCGGTCTTTCGACCAAATACCTAGCTCCTTCTAGCCTATAAAAGAAGGGGTAAGGGTCCCATTTGAAAGGATAAGAATCATAGTAAAGAAACTATACCTGATTGAGCATTCCCTTTGTCCCAACCTTTAGCCATCCTTGTGCAAAGAGAAGTACAGAGCCAAATAGTTGGAAGACAGTGGAAGAAGAGCCCAATACTAGGATCAAGGAGCAATAACCAACTTTATCATTGTAAGGTATCATTGTGAAGTTAATAAAAGAATTTATTTTCTCGTCCCGCCATATGAGATTGTCATTATTTGAATATTGATTGTATGATTGATTAAATCTCTAACCCATTAGTTTATATATCAAATGCATGTGGAGTTCTTTGTTTGTCTTTTGTGAATGCAGGTCAGCATTGGGAGGAGAGTTGCAGTCAAAGAACAACCAAGCGTGAAAAGGGATCGACATCGAACACAAAAAATAAGGTACGTCAACTTAGTCTCTTGAGCCTTGTATTTACACATGAGTAATGGGGGTTTAAGCATGGAATGATGGTAAGAAGTAAGAATCTTTAGGTCATTTCTGCATGCATGATAAAAACCCTTACCTCTAATCCGTAGGATGGATTTCCCACCCACAACAGAATTGGTGACCATACTGGGGATCTCTAGGGTTTCTGGGAATATTTTTTCTTGGGTATTTTTAAGAACTGGTTTCATTCCTTGTTTTTAAATTTTCTGCAAAAGCCTGAGCTAACAGAGATTCTGGTCTTCCATATTAGTTATCTCTGTTTCTTTGCTTGAACGCATTTTTTTTTAGAGACCCACAGAGGTACAGGCAGCCTGTATAGGGTCTGCATGCATGTACCCACACCCTACCTTCCCACAGCCCACATGTACACGCTAGTTGAAGTGTCAGTCGCGTGTATGAATCCAGAAAATTTCTTTTAGAGAGGCAGTCATCCTCTCCCCTGTCAGAAATAATCCTTCTCAAGGGTTTTCTGGAACTCATTCTAGTCTTTGTTGTTTGCAATCTATAACTTAGCTTTCACCTTAGATTGGTTTGTTCAATGAAGTTTTCCTTGAATTGTTTTCTTTTTTCTGTCAAAGTAAGTGTCTGAGTCTTCAAGAGATTCTGGTTCTCAGTATCAGTAATCTCTGCTTGGGCTTGATTGCTTGTCCTTTTATTTTTTAGAGTTTCAAAAGTACATGTGGCTTGTATAAGGTCTACATGCGTGTACATGTGCCCTGACTTTACACATCTCGCGTGCACACGCTTGTTGTTGAACTGTCAGCATCGTGCATGTAGAGAAATTTTTTTGTTTAGGGTAAGGTAGTCATCTTTTCCTTTGTCAAGAGTTATACCTCTTGGATTTTTGGGTCTCTGTCATAGCGGTCAGTAACTTGGGTTTGATCACAACAATAGATTTCTTTTTCATTAAGAAGTTTTCCTCAAAAAATTTCTTTTTATAGGGTTTTTAGACAAGTGGGAGAGTCCAGTTTTAATTTGCTTGTGTGTTATTTTTAAAGTGACTCTTTGAGATTTGCGCTTAGGCCAAAAGTTTTATTGGTCTTTACTTGTTGATATTTTTCCTTTTTTCTTTGTGAGCATTCAAATAAAAAAAAAAAACTTTTATTTCTTTGTTTGGTTAAATAGTGTTGGTTTGCATTAGTAACCAGGAAAAGTCTTTTCTTTCATAAGTTCTTGACGGTTTACTTAGACGATAAGTAGCTCATAGTCAAGTGAAATCCTTCTTTGAGTTTGTTGTTCAAAGATCTTAGAAAAAAAAATTTCAGTTTGAAAAGTTGATTAAGATTTGAGTCAAGAAGAAGTTATCACTAGTTTCACTGTCATAACCTTTGACTTAAGACAAGCCATAAAAATTAACACTAAATCTAAAATTAATTAGACTTTTTATGTTTGTAGAGTCAACCAACTAGTTTAGGGTTAGGGCCTTGAATTAGGTTGGAGAGGAAACTCTTCAAGGCCATTAAATCAAACATTGGAGTCTGAGCTAGGGAGTGTTAAAAGTCCAGTATCGTGAAAGTTATCCGGGACCCTCCTCTAACACAGGGTTAAACACGAGGTCGCGTGTGGAAAGGTAGTAGAGATGACCCCTCCAAAGTCGGACCAATTGTAGTGGAGAACACATATAGAGGTCTTGTATTGGGATTCCATCAATTGCATTTACCACAGAGCTTTGTGGGTCTCAAATCCGTTCGAGGTCCTTAGTTGTCTTCCAGACCACTTTCTTTCGATACCCTTGACAAGTTTCAGGCTCGATACCCTGCTCATTGTGGTCTACCCGACTGTCGACTGTACCCGCCTGGTGACTGCTCGCGCGCTGGCAACCTAGTTGCCTATCTTTTTTAGGGACATACACAGGTGACTGTGGGGGTATACTGTGGTACCTAGGATAGACATCGGTCCATTCTTTGTAGAGTATACCTAGAGGGTGCTTCCGTGTTCGAGTTGTACTTGCACCGGTAAGTTGCTCTAGTGTTGGTTGTTGTAACTGTTCTTCCAACTAGTTTAATGTTTGCTTGTTTTATCTTATAGGGACTTTCCTAGTGTGTGTTGTTTTTGAACGAATAGAAAGCCCTAGTGTGTCTTTGATATTCTCACATAGTGGAGGATCACGAGCTTCGTTGGTAACGAAGGCTTCTCGTCCTGTCACCAGTTACACTAGAGCCACCCTCACCATCGCTAAGGCGAAAGCTAGACCAACAAGGGTCTTTAGAAGCAACCAAGTCACCGGAAATCACACCTGACCAACCTCTGTTAAAGGACTTTTCAGCACCTTTAAAGCGGATGGTAATGGAGGCAAATCATGTCTCTTCTTCTGGGAATCCTGATATTCCCACCATGATTATCGTCACAAGGGGTGTTCCACCTCCTACCCCACCGTCGCCAGTCCGAGCCACCACAGTCTCGACTGCCTCTACCTCGAGCAGTGGCCCGAACCTGTCTTTGGCAATGGCTACTGCTCCTTTCACACAGAGTGCGACAGGCCCTCCGTTCTCATACGGGATGCCTAGATTGGGTACAAGTCCTGTACTATCCTACTCCACTTTGCAGACTTTAGGTCTGGGGGCAGGGAGCTCTAACACTCCTCTTCAAGGACCCATGGGGGGCACTTCAGCTCCTTTTAATACTTTCCCTTACGGGGGAGTTCATATACCTCCTTCGTCCCCTTCACTCAGCAGTACCCACCAGCAATCTGTCGGGCCAAACACACACCATAGTTCAATTGGAGTAGGGAGTCAAGGACCCCCTTCTCATAATATGTTGGTAGGGTCGACACTGTTTTCTTTGTTCGTTGTGTTTGGTAACAATGCTTTCTCGTCAGCTGCTTTCCCGATCGGGGGAAACCCTAGTTATGGCCAACCTATTACTATGCAGGGTACTATTCCTGCATAGGGGGAAAACCCAGGAACTTCTTCCGTATCAGGACCTTGGAATTATTGGCAAGGATCAGTTCCCTCGTCAGGAATGCCAATCTGGGGAAATTATTTTCATAACTAATGGAACCCCAAGCAAGGTACTATGCCTATGCCCATAGGATCGGCATGGGGAAACCCTTTCCAAATCCCTTCGAATGTAATGCATGCCCAACCATCTACGTCCTATTTTCGGAATTAGCTGATGATGTCTCCTCAAATGCAAAATTCGTACACTGGTCTTGGCCATGGTTTTTACCAAAACCCCGGCCAACAACCCAACTTTTCCTAGCAACCTAGTGCCAGTCAAAATCCAACCCCCTTTTTCCATGGTTATCATCAACAACAACCAAAACTACCTTTCTTGGCAACCTTACATTTTCCAGACTTAACAAGATTGTTGAATGACCCCATCTGTCACGATCCACGTTGGCCTCCTATGCCAACGAAATTTCCTTCAGACATACCAAAGTTTGAGGCCAAGCCTAACGAAGATCCCGAGGATCATGTGACCACCTTCCATATTTGGTGCTCGTCTAATTCGTTGAAAGACGACTTCGTACAATTGTGATTGTTTTAGCGCACTCTCATTGGGAGTGCCGTGAAATGGTACATCGAGCTCGATCGTTCGAGATATTATTTCTTCGGCGAATTGGGAATGGAATTCCTAAACCATTTCCAATTACCTGTGAGATACGATGTCGGCACATAATTGTTGGCCAATTTTGAACAGACAAAAGAAGACCGTATCTCTAACCACATCTGAGTGTGGAGACACCGAAAGAGTTTAATTAAGGTACCAGTCCCACCGGCATTCATGCTTGAGTGGTTCCTTAATTCTTTGGTCCCACAGCTATACAAAAACGTCGCAACGTCAGGAGTGTTTTCCAAAGAAGATGCCATCATGAGAGCTCAACAGCTTGAGCTAATTTATTTTCAGTCTAGTTTACTATACGAGGTTTTGCCTGATGCACCACGATCCATAGTTGATAAAAACAGACAGAGAGTTGGACCAGACACCAATGGTATTATAGGTTTAGCACAAACCAAGCCCATTGAAAAACTGACAAAACAAATGTAGTTGTTGTCTATACAACATACAACGGCCAGCCAAGCTATTGTTTCGGCTGCTCCGCCTACCCAAACGTCAAATGTACACAGTGTGCAATCGACCAATCCAAAAGCCACCCAACAACCTAATGGAAAGAAAAAACAATGTATGAAGGGTAAGGGGGATAATAAACCCACTAATAATTCTAGCATGACAAATGGAAGGCGAAGTATCCATGTAACCTATGTGCAGAGGACCACCTGACCCACCAGTGCCCTCAGCTTGTAGAGGCCCAAAAGTTTGTAACATAGCAACAACCTGTTGTGTTAATGAATCCATTCCAACATGGGAAAAACCTAACCCAAGCCTCTACAAGCATAGAAGGGGGTAGTCAAGGACCCTCTCCATCTTCGAACAACCCTGCATCCACGAATGTGTATATGATGAAAGGTGATTCTTTTATATCACTTAGAGCACATGACTATAGTAAGCCAAGCACCTCTGAGAAAGGAAAAAAAGATGAAATCCCATCTCTTCCTCTCCAAATCGAGAATACTTTGGGCGAAACAATGACACGCATCCCAAAAGGTGCATTAAAGAAAGCTTCTCACAACACAAATGCAAGGGCCGCCCAAAACTATTCTGTGGTGGAGGATTTATCTCAAACCCCTTGTGCGATGTCTGCTTTGGAGGTCCTCCAGAGATGCCCTTCCTAGAGGAAAGATTTGTTAGCAGCTTTAGGATCCACCGAGACATGTAATCTGGGTAAAATCATGCTAGATACAACCGACTTAAAATCTCATCTCCCTTACCATGTAGCATTTCAAATAGTAGTGTCTTACCCCATGAAAAATTTTACGCAGAACATTTTCTGCACAGTGGTTGCTGAGGGCGCCTCAACATCCGTCATGTCATTAGTGTGTTGGAAGGCCATAGGCCAACCCGTTTTATCTCCATCACCTACTCTTCTTACCGCTTTCGACGGTCATTCGTTCCAACCGCATGGAATCATCCCCTCTTTCCCTGTGCAGTTGGGAGGGAAGACCATGTGCGTCGAGGTAAAAGTAGTCAACACATACCTCGACTACAATCTCTTCTTAGGTAGGAGTTGGACTTATGCCATTCGAGCAGTGGTTGCTACAATTTTCCGTGTCTTGCTGTTTCCACATGAGGGTTGAATTGTGACCATTGATCAATTGTCCTTCTCTAGACTTGACCCTTCATTGGGGGCATCTCTGGTCCCAATGAATGATAATCCCCAACCGGGCGTCGTCAACGTAGGGGTTGGTTTGCGCCCATCTTTGATGGGTACCTTAGATTACCCGCCCCCTCAAGGCGATGTCAAGTTCATATCAGACCACCATAAGGTTGAGATTTTCCAAGTTTCGTCATTTCGCACAACTTACTTCAATGATCCATGGATTCTTCCTTCCCCATCAGCCACGATGGAAGGGACAGGGCACAATGGTATGTCAATGACCTTGTCCGTGACAGAGGCATCGTACTTTTTAGTCCAGCAAGCTTTAGCTGACACAGATATGACACCTGCACAAGAGTTAGATCCGATCCCAGAGCCTATTTGGGCTCAAGGTTCCCTCGCTGGTACCGATTCGTTAGACTTAGTCTTGCCCTCAGACGAAGCAATCATTGAAGCAATGACTAGTCTAGACAAACCCTGGTACGATCTCCATCATAGATCATACTTCCTCCTGGAGTTAAGAAGAATCGAAGTAGGGGAAGTCACCTTGACTATGACTGGAGATAGGTCTTGTCCTATCAATCCCTTGGCTACACATGAGGTTTATGCCGAGGGTAATATGAAAACTATCGTTGAAACTATACCGATTAATATCTCCAGAACCCTTGGCATCGTGGAGAATGTTTTCATCGGAGCTGATTGTTCCCCCGAAGAGATTCAAATCTACACATACTTATTTAAATAATTTTGCAACGTTTTTGCTTGGTCTTGTGAGGATATGCCAGGCATTGATCCAAAAATAGTCGAACATGAAATCACAACTTATCCGGATGCCAAGCCAGTTCGGCAGAATCTTCGTCCAATTAATCCCAGGAAAGCAGCAACCATTAAGGTTGAAGTCGAGAAACTTACTCAAAGACGATTTTATCTATCCTATCCATTTCACCCAATGGGTGTCAAATCCTATGTCGGTCAACAGGAAACAGGGCATGATTCGCGTATGTACGGACTTCCGTGATTTGAACAAGGCATGTCCAAAAGATAATTTTCCCACACCATTCATTGACCATATAATTGATGAATGTGCAGGTTGTGAGGCCTTTTATTTCATGGATGGTTTTTCGAGATATAATCAGATACAAATCAAGCCCAAAGACCAACACAAAATTGCATTCATTTGTCCATGGGGTACATTTGCCTATCGTAAGATGCCTTTTGGTCTCAAAAATGTTGGAGCTACCTTCCGATGGGCCATGTCTTTTGATTTATATGATCTCAAGAATATAGCGGAGGCCTATTTAGATGATTTAGCATCTCGATCTCTCAAGAGAACAGATCATCCCACACACCTCAGACTTATCTTTGAGCAATGTTGCTACTTTCAGATTCGCTTGAATCCAAACAAATGCAGATTTTTCGTAACACCAGGACGTTTGTTAGGTTTCATAGTGTCAACAACAGGGATCATGGTCGATCCTCTGAAGGTTGAGGCAATAGTTCAGTTGCCTCCCCCACACACAATCCTTCAACTTCAGAGTCTACAAGGCAAGGCAAACTTTTTGAGGCATTTCATCGCCAACTCTGTCGAGATCACGAAGGGATTTATGTGCTTACCAAATAAAGACGTTCCTTTTCATTGGGAAAATGCCGCTCAATGTTCCTTCGAAGCGTTGAAACATGCCCTCACAACTACCCCTCTACTTCGGCCACCCAACTATAAAAAATATTTCTTATTATACTTGGCTGCAACAGAGGCAACCATCGGCCGGGTCTTAGTTCAGGAAGATGATTTGCTCTTAGAATATGTGATCTATTACTTGAGCTGAGGCCTCATCGGACTGAAACTCAATTATTCTCATATCGAAAAACTTGTGTTGGCAGCAGTCCATGATGTTCAACTGTTTCGTCATTATGTTCTGTTTCGCAAGACCACCGTCATCGTTGTTTTGAATCCGTTTCAATACGTGTTGACACGATGGGTAATAGGTGGAAAGATCAGTAGATGGATAGTCGTCCTCTAGGAATTTGACTTAGATTTCGTTTCGGTGAAATCCAAAAAGTCATTGGTCTTCACAGAACGTATTTCAGAACTTTCAGTCGAATCAGGGGATGTTGTGCCCGAAGAATCGCCTATTCGAGGAGATATGTTTTTGATAGCATCTTAAGACCCTTAGTATGGAGATATTCTAGTCTATCTCTAGACTTTGAAATGCCCCACCTCTGCTGCTCGTGATGAACGTCACCGCATACGTCATCAGTCCAAGAATTATCTCATCCTCTGTAAGGTAGCTAGAGAGGTAGTGGGGGGGCCCAGAGGGCCCATAGTGATAATAGTGGAGGTCATTCAATGTAAGGTGGACTAGGTCCACTATATTATTAAATAAGGCCCACTATGGTAGTTAGATATAATAAATGTAAG
>SNQJ01S0285757.1:0-10985 GCA_010110895.2 Picea sitchensis
TTGACTTCTTTGACCTTGGGGGCTTCAAGCCTTCATGTGGGGGTTCTTCATCTTCGTAAGGCCATAACCTCAAACCATGAGGAGTTATGTGACATTCCACATACCACCGGAAATAGCTTGACAAGCACTATCCATCTAGGATAGTTTCACCAACAATTTCCTTGATCTTCATATCATTACTCCACATACAAGCATGGGTCCTCCAACCATTCTTTTAGGATAACTCAATCTGCAAAGCGTCTTCTCATGAGGGCTTTAACCATAAGGGGACCACTTTGGAGTTCATCCATTTGTGCACCTTATCAATCATGATAAGACAATAATGAGAGCATATGTCCTCCAACCATTCTTCTAGGATAACTCAATCTGCAAAGCGTCTTCCCGTGAGGTCTTTCACCATAGGGGACCACTTTGGAGTTCATCCATTTGTGTACCTTATCAATCATGATAAGACAATAATGAGAGTATGGGTCCTCCAACCATTCTTCTAGGATAAATCAATCCACAAAGTGGCTTCCCATGAGGGCTTTCACCATAAGGGGACCACTTTGGAGTTCATCCATTTGTGCACCTTATCAATCATGATAAGACAATAATTAGTCATCTATGCATTTTTCCAACAATGCATGATATACTAATGAAACCACACCGATCCATCTTCATCATGTATCAACGACATCTCATTGATCCATCTTCATCATATCAATGACAACTCATTGATCCATCTTCATCTATGCATTCTCATGAAGAACAATACATATTATATTACATCAATCATCAATCAATCAATCATTTGACATCAATCAATCAAACCATTGGCATCAATGACAACATGATCCAACAAAAACCTTATCTACTATTGGGTTCTCTATACCATTGACCCACGTTACTAGTGGGTGTTGTAGTTAACATAACAAATGAGTAGCACAATTTTTTTGATGATAGGAGCTTTTGTCATTTGAAAATATATGTTATTGCATGTGCATGCAGTCACTATTCTCTATTTCCTTTACAAATACAAGTGGTAAGTGTTGAGGGACACACCAACATGTTGATGGGAGATTTTGTTATTTGAAAATATATGTTATTGCTTGTGCATGTAGAGATTATTCTCTATTTCCTTTACAAATACCAATAGTAAGTGTTGAGGGACACACCAACATGTTATCTAGGTAAAACACTATTTATATGGTTAAATGTCTAATTTTTTTGTTAGATTTGACTTAGATTTCATTATCATTGCATGAGTTTGACTAGTTGAAACCATCAACTAGTTGGGCTTTGTGAACCTATCTTTATTTGCCTTTTTTTGTTTAAATTTATTTGTCATTGAATGTGATTTATTTGCCTTTTTTTGTTTAAATTTATTTGTCATTGAATGTGATTGAAACACTTTTGAAATCCATGATATTTTTAAATATATTTTATGTAATTTTTAAAACAACATAAAGCTAATAATAAAAAATTATTTAAATATTTTAAAAACCACTTAAAATATATATTAAAGTGATATAAACAAAATTATTATAGATATTTTAAAAGGTCAAGGTCTTTCCACATATCTGCTAATTGTACATTAGCTATCATGACTTTTATTCCTCATTTGTTGATGACCACTGATCCCTAATTTCGATACCTGAATTGGGGTCGGGCATCTTCTTTTCCCAACTCGGTCTTAAATGACCTAACAAGGGATCAGTGCTCTTGAGCAGAAAAAAGAAGATAAATGATCATGATTATCTGCACTTAGCACATAAAGGGTCGGTGCTCCTTAGCAGAGAGAAGAACAAAAAAGATGATGATTACGTACACTTAGCATATATGCAGAAATAATTACACTTAACAGATATAGCAAATATCGCACAATTGGAGTGGGATGTTGGATCACCCTAATCCACTGCTCCTGAGAAATAATTAATAATGGGGTATTCGAGCGAGTTTGTTCTGAATCCTTTGATCTGGAAACCTGGTCCGAGTTTTGCGGAAGTTGCAAATATGGTCGTAAGAGCCTGCATGGTGAGCTCAGGATGGAGAACTACAGTTATCGGGTTACAAAATACGTTCCCGATTTTGTAAAGAACAAGTTGGAAGGAGATGGATCTAAATGACTTGGTTACATTGCAGTTACAGAGTGAAAAGAAGATCAAACACTAGGATGCGAGAACATTTTGGTGGCATTGAAAGGCATTGCTAGGTACGCAGAATGCCTGGCCAATCTTGCGTATATCCTTACTCTTGTCTGTTTCAACCCTTGCGTGGATGTGAAGGTAAAGATGGGCTTTCTAGGATTCTATACTTTAAAGCTTTTGACCAGCAGCTTCAACGACCGAATCATTAAAGACGGAGGAAGAACGAAAGTGTTAGAGACGGATGCAACTTTTCTCTGAGTTTGACAGACCCACAGAAGAAATAAGGTAAGATAGCAATGTAGAAGAAAGGTTATTTTAAAGTTATAAATACTATTCCAAAATAATAAATTGCACATATAAAGAGTTGTAAAAGCTATTTCAGATTTTGTAGGTATAAAGAGTTGTAAAAGTTGTTTCAGAGTTTGTGGGAAAAGTCACTTTAGACTGATAGGAAAGGAAACTTCAAAACTGTTAAATATAATGTAACCTCAACAGGCTGACTGTACACTGCCAACTGTCTTGGCCAACTGTACTTTCTTTTCTTGATTTGCTTGAGCCTATTTAACTCAACTATTTTCCTTTTGCATTGTATCACTTCATCAACTCTTCTCATTTTACTTTCTCCTTACATTCTCAATATACTGAATACTATTTATGCTCTATTCTTTCTCTCTGCATTTCTTGCTTCACAATTTATCATGGTATCAGAGCTCAAGTAGTAAGCCTCTTCACATAGGCTAGAGAGCAACACAATCCTCACAACGCATAGCTTACACGGATCACGAGAGCACAAGACACAATATTTTCACAAGGCTTGGAAAGCTATTCATCATCCTCTCAAAAGATCGTCGCAGGAAGCTCCCATGAGGAAGCAGAGCGCTATACGCTCAAAAGATCGAGGAAGCAGAGACTGCAGAAAGAGAAAGTTTAAAGATTCGTGAACAATTTCAGATTGACTGGTGAAGCCATCACTGATCAATGCATTGTTGAGAAAGTCCTCAGAAGTTTACCAAAGAAATTCGAAATGGTTGTTATAGCAATCCTTGAATCCAAGGATCTGTCACGTCTTTCAACAGATGAAATGACTGGTTCCCTGGTGACACATGAGACCAGACATCATCTCACAGATGAGTCAATCTCCAATGCCTTCAAAACTCAATTCTGCTTCAGCAGAGGGAGAGGTAGAGGAAGAGGCAGAGGTCACTAAGGACGAGGAAGTACTACAAGTGACCAACACTCAAATGGAGGTAACAGGCAACAGAGCCAACATCAAAATTTCCAAGGTCATGGAAAGCAACACCATAATTAGAATTTTCAGCCTCAAAGAGGCAGAGGGAGAAGATCAAATGACAAATCAAGCATACAATGCTATTACTGCAAAAAATATGGGCACTATGAATCTGAATGCCAGAAGAAGTAGGCAGATCATCTCTCAGGCAGAGCACATGTGTCAAATCATACGGGAGAAACCTCAAAAGGTATGTTTCTCTCATGTCACAAGTCTGAAGAACAACCTAAAGATCTCTGGTTGTTGGACAGTGGATGCAGCAATCACATGACAAGTAACAAAGATTTAATTTCATGCATTGATTCTTCAATCTCATCTAATATTACACTTGGAAATGATTCCTTAGTCCAAATTCAAGGCAAAGGAACTGTACCTATTCTTACTAAACAAAATGAAAAGAAAAACATAAACAACGTCTATCATGTTCCAAATCTGAAACATAATCTGCTAAGTGTAGGACAACTCATTGAACATGGCTATAAGGTACTCTTTGAGGGAGCATCTTGGAAGATATATGACAAAACCCCTAGTAGAAAATTGATTTCTAAAATCCACATGACTCAGAATAGGTTGTTTCCCCTTACACTCAGAATTGCAAATCTGATTCAACCATATGCACAAAGTGCATCCACCCTGAATGAAAAAATGGTTTGGCATACAAGATTTGGACATCTACCCTTTAAGAGTCTCAATCTTCTTTAGAAGCACTCCATGGTCAAAGGTCTTCCCATCTTCAAAGAACAAAATTCCCCATGTGAGTCTTGCATACCTGGAAAACATAAGAGAACTAGTTTTCCATAGTCATACAATCAAGCCAAACAACATCTCGAACTAGTTCACACTGACCTATGTGGACCAATGCAAACAGAGTCCATAGGTGGTAGCTTTTATTTTCTAACATTTATTGATGATTTCAACGAAAAAATCTAGATCTATTTTCTCAGACACAAGTCTGAAACTTTTGCAAAATTCAAAGAATTCAAGGCAGAAGCTGAAAAACGGAGTGGCAAATATATAAAAGCACTCAGGTCCTATGGAGGAGGAGAATACAACTCCAAGGAATTTGCAAATTTCTGCAAATCACAAGGCATTATCATGCAGACAACAACCAGGTATACTCCACAATAGAATGGAGTGGCTGGAGGGAAAAATTAGACAATAATGAATATGGCAAGAACACTTCTCAAAGAGAAAAGTTTGTCAAATATTTTTTGGGCTAAAGAAGTAGCATGCTCAGTTTATCTCTTGAATAGATCTCCAACCACAAGTCTAAAGATGAAAGTCCCTCAAGAACCATGGAGTGGGATAAAGCTAAATGTTGCACATCTAAGGACATTCGGATGCATTGCATACGCTCACATACCTTCTGAATTAAGGAAGAAACTTGACGATATAAGTGAGAAATGTATCTTTTCTGGATATAGTGAAACACCTAATGCCTACAGGCTTTACAATCCAATCTCCAAGAAACTAATTCTCAACAGAGATGTAAAATTTCTGGAAAATCAATTCTGGAATGAATCAGAAAATCAACAACTGGATAGTCAAAATCCATTGCTGCCAAGTTCTAAAAACACAGAAAATTCATGATAGCAAATACCTCTACATGTTCTTCCAAGATTGCAGGTACAAGGACGATTTGAAAATTCTCAGGATAACTCAACTTCAAGCAGAGACTCATCCTCTAAAATTCAAAATTAGAGAACTTGAAGTTTGAGAGAAATCCATCAGCAGTTGGATGATTTTGAACAACACAACCTTTTTGCTTTAATGTCATGTTAACCTACATCTTTTAAGGAAGCCGCTAAGGAGCCACATTGGGTTCAAGCCATGAACCAAGAAATTGACTCCATTGAGAAGAACAAGACATGGGATCTTGTTGATTTGCCAAGTCATAAGAAAAGTATTGGTGTCAAGTGGGTTTACAAAACTAAACTCAATGAAAAAGGGTAAATCGAAAAACACAAGGCAAGACTTGTTGCCAAAGGATTCTCACAACAACCTGGTATTGACTATGGTGAATTTTTTTCTCTAGTAGCAAGGTTAAGACACTTTCAGAACTCTATTATCCATAGCAGCCCAACATAAATGGAAAGTATACCAGATGGATGTCAAGTCATCCTTCCTAAATGGTTTCTTAGAAGAATAAGTTTATGTTGATCAACCACCTGGATTTGAAGTCCAAGAGCATCCAACCAAAGTATATCGGTTGAAGAAAGCCTTGCATGGCTTAAAACAAGCTCCAAGAGCTTGGTACAGCAGAATTGACACTTATCTGATCAAAAGTGGTTTCAGCAGAAGTCAAAATGAGCCAACTCTCTACACCAAAATTGATCAACGCGGTAAAATTTTGATTGTATGTTTATATGTTGATGACATGATATATACTGGAAGTCTTAAGTTAACAAGTTTTAAACATGCCATGCAATCTGAGTTTGAGATGACAGATCTTGGCATCATGAAATATTTTTTGGGGATTGAGGTTGATCAATCAACCAAAGGCATTTTTGTTTGTCAGAAAAAGTATGCAGTAGACATCATCAAAAGATTTNTGGGTTCAAGCCATGAACCAAGAAATTGACTCCATTGAGAAGAACAAGACATGGGATCTTGTTGATTTGCCAAGTCATAAGAAAAGTATTGGTGTCAAGTGGGTTTACAAAACTAAACTCAATGAAAAAGGGTAAATCGAAAAACACAAGGCAAGACTTGTTGCCAAAGGATTCTCACAACAACCTGGTATTGACTATGGTGAATTTTTTTCTCTAGTAGCAAGGTTAAGACACTTTCAGAACTCTATTATCCATAGCAGCCCAACATAAATGGAAAGTATACCAGATGGATGTCAAGTCATCCTTCCTAAATGGTTTCTTAGAAGAATAAGTTTATGTTGATCAACCACCTGGATTTGAAGTCCAAGAGCATCCAACCAAAGTATATCGGTTGAAGAAAGCCTTGCATGGCTTAAAACAAGCTCCAAGAGCTTGGTACAGCAGAATTGACACTTATCTGATCAAAAGTGGTTTCAGCAGAAGTCAAAATGAGCCAACTCTCTACACCAAAATTGATCAACGCGGTAAAATTTTGATTGTATGTTTATATGTTGATGACATGATATATACTGGAAGTCTTAAGTTAACAAGTTTTAAACATGCCATGCAATCTGAGTTTGAGATGACAGATCTTGGCATCATGAAATATTTTTTGGGGATTGAGGTTGATCAATCAACCAAAGGCATTTTTGTTTGTCAGAAAAAGTATGCAGTAGACATCATCAAAAGATTTCGCATGGAAGAATGCAATCCAACAGAAACCCCTATACCTCTAGGCACAAAATTGAGCAAGAAAGATGAAGGCCCTACAGTGGACCCTACCCTGTACAAAAGTTTAGTAGGTTGTTTGTTGTATCTTACAACAACTAGGCCTGATATTATGTATGCAGCTAGCCTTGTTTCTAGATTCATGGAATCTCCCAAAGATTCTCATTGGAAAATGGTGAAACGGATTCTGAGATATATTGCAGGAACTCTCAATTTTGGCTTATGGTACACTAAATCTAATAGTAATCAACTTTCTGGTTACACAGACAGTGATTTTACGGGCAGCCTAGATGAAAGGAAAAGCACCTCGGGACATGCTTTTCACTTGGTCTCGAACATGATTTCATGGGCATCAAAGAAGCAACCAATTGTCTCAATATCTTCTGCAGAGGCAGAGTATGTCGCTGTTACCTCAGCTTCTTGTCAAGTTGTCTGGCTGAGAAGAATATTGAAAGATATGTCACATATAGAAAATGATCCAACTCCTATTTTCTATGACAATACTTCAACAATAGCTCTATCCAAAAATCATGTGTTTCACAAGAAAAGCAAACACATTGACACTCGCTTTCACTTCATCCACGAGCTAGTCAATAATGGTGATATTGCACTTCAATTCTGTGGTTCTCGAGATCAGCTCACAGATATCTTCATAAAGCCACTGAGAAAATCTGTTTTTGATTTTCAGAGACAACACTTGGGCATAATCAGTGTTGATGTTTGTAACTGTTGAGTTTAAGAGAGAGTGTTAAATATAATGTAACCTCAATAGATTGTCTGTACACTGCCAGTTGTCCTAGCCACCTGTACTTTCTTTTCCTGATTTGCTTGAGCCTATTTAGCTCAGCTATTTTTCTTTTGCATTGTATCACTTCATTAACTCTTCTCATTGTACTTTCTCCTTACATTCTCAATATGCTTAATACTATTTCTGCTCTATTCTTTCTCTCTGCATTTCTTTCTTCACAATTTATCAAAAACTACTATAAGTTGGAGAAAAAACACACTGATTTGAACTAGTGCTTTCTGCTCATACTTTAACAACATGTGTTTACAGAAATCTCTTGAAATCTAGTTCCAATGAATAATTAGAAAAAAATGTTAAATCGGTTCTAAAACAAACATCTCTTGTTTATGCCCAACTGCAAGAACATCATGCATCAATTTAGTGTTCACTATGAGCGGCAATATAAGTTTCAAATTTCCCTGCCTTCTATTATTTGCATGTTTTAGTTATTTTCTTGGTGATTTCTATGTTATGTTTTTTTAATAGATTTAAAAACCATAACCATACGTATTAAATATAATGTAACCTCAACAATCTGACTATACACTGCCAGCTGTACTGGACAACTGTACTTTCTATTTTCGTCTTGCTTGAGCCTATTTAGCTCAGCTATTTCCCATTACATTGTAATCTCTTCTTCATACATTCCAATATACTGTTCTATTCTTTCTCTCTGCATTTCTCTTTACTTCACAATTTATCATGGTATCAGAGCTTCAACAGTAAGCCTCTTCACACAGTCTGGAGAGAAACTCAATCCTCACAGCCCAGAGCTTCACGGATCTTGAGAGCATGCGACAAAGTCTCTTTCACAAGGTTTGGAGAGTCGTTCGTCATACTCTCGAAAGATCCTCACAGGAAACCTCCATGAGGAATCAGAACGTCTTATGTTCAAAAGATCAATGTAGGAAGCTTGCAGAGGTTGCAGAGCGTACTACGCTCGAAATAACGAGGAAGCAGAGACCGAGAAAGAAGAAACTTTAAAGTTTCTTGAACAATTTTTCAAGAATCGTCAAAGATTGACGAAGAAGAACTGCAGAACGGAAGATCGTTTAAAGAACTCGAGGAAAACATTCAAAATCCTTAAAGATTGCTGCAGAAGGCAGCATCGTTTAAAGTTTTTTGAAATTCACTCAAATCTGTCAAAGATTGTAGCAGAGTACGAAGAACTCGTGAAATTCTTTCAAATCTTTGAAAGATTCACGAATCTTTCTTCCACAGGAGTAAAGAACACATCTTAGGTGAAAAGAACAGGCATTGAGGCCGTAAGATTCATCCTGCGAACGGATCCAGAGCGGGAAACCAGTCCAGAAGGGACGAGGAGAGTGCGGAAAAGGCGAAAGAGTTTCAGCCATCAGATCTTGTGCAAAGGCTCGACAACCATTGGATCAATGAGAAGGTGCATAAGGTTTAGTCCTCTGGAGTGCACAGGAGAGATTTCGACTTGTGAAGTCGTGAAATCCCGACATCATCTAGACCGTCCATCAAGAGACACGTGGCGAGATCCTATTCCATCGCAAAATCGGTAATTGGGAGTTGGACGTGCAAAAAATATTACACTCCAAAAACTCCGATACGCAATATCGCGAAATCCTGAGAAGACTTGTGAGCCGTCCATCTCAGAGGACATGTGGCAGCAGATCCCAGTGCCATCAAATCGGCATATCGGAGTTCGCGGTTTTGAAAGACTGTCACAACAAGAGTTCGAAACTCGTGAAATCATGATTCCTGAAACAACAATCAGATCTCAGTCATCCATTTGACTGGACACGTGGCGGACATCGAGGAAATCATCGGCGTTTCGACATTCGGGGTTTCAAGTTGTCATAGAAATTTGGCATCGCAAGTCATGAAATCTCGAAATGACACAGACCATCCATCTTTCAAGAACGCGTGGCGTAGATCCAAGGACTTGGGAAAAGTACCGAAAAGGAAAGGCCCATCGGCGTATCGGGATTCGACAAATCGTGAATCCTGAGAACAAGTGATTGGGTTTCTTTATGGTGAAAACCCTGTAAACGATCAAAACCATCCATTTTGAGGAGACACTTGGGCGATATAGGGAGAGCCCATCGGCACATCGGGATTCGGAGTTTCATGAATCTTGAGGACAAGAAACATGATCACTTCAGAACTCCGAAGTCCGAAATCTTGACAGGAGGAAAGCTCTGTTTTGGGGCCCAGCTGACGTCATCTCGTCAAAATCGTGGGATCGGGAATCTCCACAGTGAAATCCCCGATGCCGATTTGAGTCGTCCATCTGTTGGGACGCGTGGCAGGAATCAATTCCATCAGTTTTATGGGATTCGGAAAATCATGGATCCTGGAGACGAGAAGTCTGGAACACATCAAATCGCGAATTCGCGAGGAGAAATCAGGACCGTCCATCTGTTAGGACGCGTGGAGGCGATTAAAGCAATCGCGAAATTTCCTAAAAGAAAAGCGCCATCGGTAAATAAGAGATCGGGGAATCGAGGAGTCAGAAGAACTCATCATCAGAACTCGCGAAATCCCGATTCCTGATATCCCGATAAGATCTGGGTCGCTAGATCAGAAGAAGATCTGGACCGTTGAATTGTCAAAAGGCAATTTTTCGCATTTCGGCGATTTGAAAGTCAAAGAGCCGGAAAAGCCCGTAGCGCTTTAACAGTAAGGCGTGTGGTCACATTGCAAGGAGACTAAGGGCCAATTAAAGCCTGATAAGCTCCCTTCGGCCATCGGAAAATCGACGTTTCAGCCATCAGAGGTAAATACGAACATTCCCTCTATATTTTTTCTACAAATTTTTTTTTATGGCGTCGTCTAGCAATTTAGGACCAACTCAAGGTCCGATTCTTCTTGGAAAGAATTATGAGTTTTGGTCTCTTCGGATGAGATTGTTCTTGAAAGCACAAGAGTGTTGGGAACCAGTGGATCTTGGATATGTGGAACCATATCCAACCGCCCTCACTGCCATGACAAATCCGCAACGAATTGCTCAGGCAACACTGAGGAACAAAGAAAATAAAGCCAAATTATGGATTCAAAATTCTATGGATGACTCGATTTTCTCAAAAATCACAGGTGCTGGTACTTCAAAACAAGCCTGGAACATCCTTAAATCTTCCTACCAAGTAAATGACTGGGTCAAAATAGTTAAACTACAGACCTTGTGGATGGAATTCGAGACTCTAAGGATGACAGAGTCTGAAACTGTGGATTAGTTCATGACCAGAGTCATGGGAATCGTGAACCAGATCAGACTGATTGGTGAAACCATCATTGATCAACGAATTGTTGAGAAAATTCTCAGAAGTTTACCAAAGAAACTTGAAATGGTTGTCATAGCAATCCTTGAATCCAAGGATCTGTGAAGATTTTCAACAGATGAATTAGTTAGTTCTCTGGTGACACATGAGACCAGACTGCATCTTACAGATGAGTCAATCTCCAATGCTTTCAAAACTCAATTCTCCTTCAGT
>SNQJ01S0285758.1:0-10985 GCA_010110895.2 Picea sitchensis
GCATGAATCCAATTATCTTACTTGTGTTATCACTTGTAAGGATTAGTGGGTATCCTTATGTTAAAGGTGTTATCCCTTTTAAATAATTGACCAATAACATTTCCACATTAGAAGTATGTCTAAGTTCTATTAATTTTTAAAAGTATTAGGTACACAGTACTTAATATTGGAATATAAACATAAAATCATATCACCTCAATTGTCTCATACTAAGTGGGGACTAACTTCTCTCATTCTCATTAGTCAAAATGCATTAATTGTAAAAAAATGTTATCTTTGAATTTTGAATATAAAAAACAAATAACCTTAGACTTTTAAACATATGGCATGAATAAAATTTAAAAGATAAGATCATATTGAACATTTTGAAAGGTTATTATGTATTCAACGATCCCATGTTGACAACATAAAATACATTATGATTTTCATTTCAAAAGGAAAAAGGAAGATCCATGATAGTGGGCATATGTATCTTGCTTGTGTTATCTATTTTAAGGAATACTGGGTATCCTTATATTGAACGTGTTATCCCTTTTAAATAATTGGCCGCCAACACTTCCACATTAGAAGTATGTCTAACTTCTGTTAGTTTTTGAAAGGATTAGGTACACACTACTTAATATTGGAATATAAACATTAAAACATGTCACCTCAATTGACCCATATTATGTGGGGACTAACTTTTCTCACTCTCATTAATCAAAATGCATTACAATGGAAATAAAACGTTATCTTTGAATTTTAAATATAAAAAGTAGATCATCTTAGACTTTTAAACCTATGACACAAATTAAATTTGAAGGATAGGGTTATATTTCATTTTAAAAGGTTATTATATATTCAATGATTCTATGATAACAACCTAAAATATAGTATGATTTCCATTTGAAAAGGAAAAAGGAAAATACATGATAGTGGGCATCCTGTTAAGCACTCAACACACCCTAAGAAAATCCTATGTAAAATTTTTCCTTTTTGGGTACCACTTAATCTTTCACACTGTCTGATTCTACTTCAGTATGAAAATTGCTACATTTTCTTATAATTTCTTTTTTTTTATTTTTTAAGTCTTTTAAAATCTGCTTGAGCATGTGAAAATAATCATAACTTAAAAAATACTAACATTTAATTAAAGAATTGACAGTCGAAGCTTTACCCCGACGCGCTTAAGAAATTCAACATCAGGAAGAATTAGAGGTGACAAGAACTGCTCGAGAAAACCAAGGTAGCCGAGCACCGATATTCATCGACGTCGGCAGACGGAAGTCTCTCATTTCGCGACAAGCATCACCGAGGATATCGTCGATGACCGATCCCTTCGGCATCATTGAATGACAAAAGGAGTAAGCACTCACGAAGAATGCAAGGATATCGTCGATCGACAACTTCCGAAACATTTTCGGCATCGACAAGTTTTGAGAAGGTATGGCCATTAAAGGGCATGACAAGTTTATTCCCTTCCCCCCGACTGCCGATCCTGATACTTTTCGGCATCGACTGCCTGAAGTTTATGTTATTGCTCATGTCTTTTTGAAAAAACTTCGACCCGATCGAAGTACGCTATCAAACCATATGTTCCCACCCATCACATATTGTTGTCAAAGCAGTTAAACACATGGTCGAGTTTTCCCTTGAGTCGTTAGCAGTTCCCAAGCCCCGAGTTAATGATGCCACATCAACACTGTACGATGAAGTCAGTGGATGTTGGAAGTTTTTGCAGAAAGATATCGACAAAAATTCAAAGCAACACTAAGTACAAAATCGAGGCTAACTTACAAGAAAATTAGACAAAGAACACAGTAGAATTATAAGCCAAGAAGGAAAACATGCATTCAACTGCTATGACTTGAATCCTTTCGTCAAAATTGCAAGAATTTATATATTAGATTTCCATAGGGCTTCAGTTACATACAATAGGCACTACCAATACCTTTCGGCCAACTGGCATGGTTACATTGAGGATGCAAAAATTTTCACAGTAAAAAAGAGGAAAACTATCAAAATGCGGCACCACATCTAAGAACACAAAATAGATTTTTCCAATCATGCCTCTTCCGTGCGCGGACCTCCCCTCTGGCTTCTCTGCTCTCCTTGAGGTGTTTTCATGTTTTGTTCTTCTGACACCGCTTAATCTTCGCGTAGCTGCACGATCGTGTCCTGTGCTTCCTGAAGTTATATTTTGAGCCAGGTTACATTACCTTCACAAGCTTGTCGTGCTAGAACCTCAGATTTATTTGCCGCCAACTGTCGTCGTAATTCTCTATTCTCCTGATAAAGTTCATCTATGACAAGTTGTGCCTCCTCCAGTTGTTGGTTAGTGTCTAAAATGTTCAAACCCCAGGTATTCGTCCTTCTTGTTCTTCTCTTGCTTCCCTTACTTGTGGTTTCACCCGGTTTGAGATGGATAGCACACATTAAGGACTCTTCGACAGTTGATCGTGCACACATTTCAATCGAATTTTGGTGTTCCCCAACTTCCTTATTTTTCCTAGGCCTCCCTCTCCTCCGCAGTATCTCCTGTTGAGGGAGCGTGCTCTCGAAATCACGTCCTTCCGATGTAGTTTCTTTCACTTCGGTCTCCACATGGAGTGACACTATAGTTTCCACGCGAAGGTAAGAACTTTCATTTGGAACCTCATGAATACCCGCTGCCAATAAGAACAAGTCCCAAACATGTTGGGGCTCAAGCTTGGCGTTCCGACTTCCCCGCAGACCTCGTCTTGCATTTTGAGGAGACCCCATTGTGCGATAGCGTATTTTATTAGACATATGTGACTGGACAAAGTACCAAATACCAAGTTTGATCTAATTGGGATTAAAAGACAAGTCACCACTGGTGCATAAGCTTGGTTGTTACGTAGAACACATACACAACATCTAGAATTTATAGCGGACTAGGGTAGTGAGCTGAAACGTGCTAGGGAACATTGAATGCCTTGTGACAGGATGTTTTAAAGAATTAATGTATCACATCCACGCGACGGGTATAATCTAGGATGTGTGAAATGCAACCGATAGGAGTTGTAGAGGATATGTGGTATGATCATCTCGATTTATTTTAATTTCCATAGCATCCATAATGAGCTAATGATGGTCGATGCACTTGATGATGCGACTTCTATATGAGCAACTTGCCTCGACCTGAAGCATTTAACGACTTCCCTTATAACAACATCCGATCCTTTTGGAACTTACTCGTAATTTCAACACATGTTCGGCTCTGACATCCTTTCTCGACCCCAAGGGCCAACCGACCACTGGCATGACTTTGACTCTCATCTTTTCCGTACCTGATCCACCATGATATGGCACACAGATGTAACTCACCATAAATAAAGAGAAGTAGTGATCCTAACAGAGATGGTGTAGGTAATTCAAAAGGTCGCAGAGATCACGTAAGTATCAAACAAGCAGGCTTAGCGACCTTTACAGGTATGCATCAGCCTGGTTTACTCATGCTTAGGTTTTTCATATATTTTGTCTGGAAAGAAAATTTCTAAATGATTTTAAATTCCAATTGCAGGAAAGGTCTCTCCGACTACTGAGCAAAATTGGCTCCTTAACTTCACCAAGGAATCCGAGAGAAATCAGGTCTGAGGATCAAATAGGCAATAAAGGATATCAAACTCCCGAGGTCGACACCCCCGACAACTTTGTCGACTTATGTGACATAGTCGAGTCGCATACCAAGAAAGATTCACTACGGGCCGAAGAGCTCACAAAGATGACCGACACAGTGCTAGGGCAAGTGCAACTATCTATGAAACATCCAATTGGAACTCGAACTGTGCTACAACAGTTAAACACCAGTTTGGTGAAGTACCAGACGCATGCGATAAACATCAGAGGAATTCACGCGGCTCCGATGGAACAAAATAGGTTTCCATGGGCCCAAACTTATGAAGATTTTTTTATTAGTTGGTCAGAGTATGAGAAAATTCACCCTTTCAAGTGATATCTTGAGTTGACTGTTAAAGAAAGTGTTAGAAGATGACGCCACGTGGTGAATTTTTTCTTTGCTTAAAATGCACTTAGTCGTTATTTTCAGTTGAATTTTAGATTATAAATAAAGACATCGACCAATTAGTTAAGGGTCTATGGTTGTTGCAAGAACTCTTTATTTCTGGTTGTTAAGAATTATTTTGAAGCTTCTTTGAATTGAGAAGTACTTCTGGACCAGAGACAAGTTATTTTCATCAAATGCATGTGTGATTGGACGTGGAGAAGAACTATTTCCTATCTCATTTCATGAATGATGTTGTAATGAGTAAGATCTATTTAATATATTGTCAAGTTATCTGGTGCAATATTTTGTTGTTCTTTACTTTAATGATGAAGATGAATCATTGTGTTATCGTGTAATGAATGATTATGGTAGATGAAATATTTTGCTTGCCATTATCTTGTCGCATATGTGTTTTCTTTCTGAATATTATTTTCTCAGACAGTAATTTGATGCTCACATGGTTAATGTATTAGTACTAGGCCTGTGGTATAAAACTATCATCTGCATGTTTGAGCAACAGGTTATCCCAAGATCAGCCTCTTCCCCAGTAGTTATAACTTAATCATGTTTTTTTACCAAGTTGCTTTGTACTGGCTTACATCTCATATCGGTACCATCTAAGAGAAAATACAAAAAGAGATAGTCCAAACCGAAGGAGGAGCCTTCACAAGAAAAAATAAATCCCATCGATAAATTGGTCGAATCACAAGATCTGGAGAACCATTCCACCATTAAACGTTGTAGAGTCTAATTGGGCCTCGGTGGCAGTTTTGGTTCCTACTGTTGAACTAAGGGATTTAGGACCCATCAACGAAATTGGCACTAGAAGGAGGGCCATAGAATGAATGTCTAGATACATATTTTATATAATATTTCAGACAACTGATAGATTCATAACAACCCACATGCATGGCTAGTCATTCCCAAGACAACCCACACACGTTGAGTACTCCTGAAATGAGTAACTCACCCCAGCCCGAGGAAGAACAATTGTTCCCTGACATACCTTAGGCTCTTCCTCACGAGGAACTGAATCAATTCAGAAGAATCATGAGAGCTTATGCCTGATAGATCGGTGCGTTACCCTCAGCTCTGATAATTCCTCACAAAAAACAAATAAGCAGACCGGTGGTCAATAATATCGAGGAGGTTTTCGTACACACGATAGAAGACATAATAGATTTCTCTATCACCAAAATCGAACACCCTCTGAATCTTATCCCTGCAATTCCAGCCAGTGACGTCTCTGAGCCAGATGATTTTTCAGAAGAAGAGGATTTCAACTCGGAGTCCAAGGATATGGAAGACAACAACAACCATGATGAAGAAAGGGGAAACCCAACTCAGAAAAACCAACCTTGGTTGGCTAGAGACGCTTTGTCCATTCAAGAATGAGTACATAATCTTCCCCAACACTCGGAGAAGCTACTTCCTAAATTTGATCTCGAGACTTTGGGATTTCCTAAAGACCATATCAAGAAATTCATACTTGTGATCAAGCTTATGAATGTCCAACATGAAGATGTAGTATGCAGACTATTTCCCTACACGTTTGAAAATTAATCTTCCACATGGTATTTTAATCTACTTATAGGATCTATAACTAGCTGGATGAAGTTTCAGAAGGATTTTCTAGACAAATTTGCTGAAAAAACCACTAAGGGAGCCTTGATGGCTGAATTATTTGCCACCACCATGTGTTCGAAATAAAAAATTAAATATTTCAATCAAAGATTCAAAACTATCTTGAAAAAATTCCAACCTGAAGCTAAACCTACTCAGGAGCTACAAATCGAAGTATATGCTAATGCACTCCAAACCTCTATTTCCATGTTTGTGAAAAGGGCTGCCAAACGAACTTTAGCTGAGAATTTTGAAGAAGCCAAAATGTTATAATTCCATATGAAAGGGTGTAAAGAAGGCCAGGTTCCTTTAGTTAAGAAAGAAGTTCAACCTCCTCCTAGAAGAGGACTCCTTTTGACTAGACCACTGGGGAAACAACCAGAACAGGCTCCCGACAAGGGTAATGGAGACATAGAAGACCTACAATGCATGGTCAAGAAATTATAAAATGAGATCATAGACATGAAGAGAAACACAGGGGAAAGAAACCAAAGCCAAAGGCCCTATAAGCCTTTCTTTAAAAGAAATTCTTCCTTCAAAGCAATTGAACCTCCCCCGGCTAACTTAAATATAGATATGGGAAATGTGGCATCTGATTCTTTCTATACTTATCACCAGGAAAATCACTCCAAGAGGGACTGCCCCCAATGGGTGCACGCCATGAAATTGATGGCCAATTGGTTTCTAGACGAAGTATCCTTGAACGAACAACCAACCAATTCAGTTATTAATGTTGTCGATTAGGAAGAGATTGATCCACTAGAATATATGGCCATGCTGATATGGGATCCTGACCTGATAATGCCTTCCGATGACCTGTTTGAGTCTCAAGAACCACCCCCAAAAGTCTTGGTTGTGCAAACGCGAAGTAAAGGTCCACCTGTCTCAAAAGATATTGCTGCCACCCAAACTTCAAGGAGTAAGACAACCCCCGATCACCCAAAAGCACCTTTTTCTCCCAGTAAAAACCCTATAAGAATCCATACCTAAGAATCACCCAAACTAGATTACAACGTAGTTGAATATTTGAAGAAGTTGAAAGCTAATATATCAGTTATGGACATTAGTAGGATTCCTCAGCAGAAGGACTTTCTTCTACAAGATTTGAACTCAATAGAAAACCCTACTATTAAAATTGGTCAGGAAAGAAACCTATATCCCATAGATCTGGTGATTAAACCAATGGTAAACACCTGCTCGAAAGAGAAGAAGGTAAAACCTTTTGTCCCACCCTTCCTTCTAACATTTTAAGTGTTCAATAGAAACCTCCACAACTGTTTGGTAGATTCAAGAGCATATTCCAATGTTATGCCTTTGTCTATCTGTAGAAAGATAAATGTTGTCCCTATCAAAAGTGACAAACATGTAATACAACTAGACAAAACTCAAGTCAAAGTCATGGGAGAACTTAAATATGTAATGATTGGAATAACGATGCATCCTAAGTTTCTATAGGTGATTGACATCATTGTGGTAGATATCCCGGAAGCTTATGGACTACTATTGAGCCAAGACTGGTCTGAAAAATTGAACGAATACTTTAGTACAGACTAGGCTCACCTTTGGCTACCACTAAAGGGGCACAGAAATATGATCAGAATCGATAGGGAAAGGTATTTGAAACATACCGTCACTGACCTGGAAACCTTGAACGAACCCTCATCAATAGATTTCCTTGTGTTAGGCAATTATTCCTATGACTCCTACTTCAGGTAATTTTCCCCTCTCTTATCCAACATCCCTCTCACCCAGAACTCTGAAATCATGTTTCAAGAGAAATTGTCGATATCGATAGAGGAAACCCTCTTCTGCCAAGAACCTGTGTCAGAAAACTCAGAGCTAGCAACGTGAGAAAAGGAAAGTAATGGGGAACGGGAAGCCTACGCACCTTGCCCACAATGTTGGACCTTATATTTTGATGGATCCAAATCACAAGAAGGGTCAGAGGTAGGGTGCATCCTCATTGATCCTAAAGATAAACGTTAAATCCTATCATGTAGGCTAGAATTTGAGTGCACCAACAACACTGCCAGGTATGAAGCGTTAGTGCAAGGGTTAAAGAAATCCATCGACTTAAATGTCAAAGAATTGAAGGTTTTCAGGGATTCTGAAATTATCATTAGACAAGTAAGGAATACTATACATTGCAATTCCCCACACCTAAAGAGTTATCAACAGAAAGTGCATAGGTTAATAGAGAATTTTGAAGCTTTCAACATCACTGCGATTCCCAAAGAAAAGAATATTCTTGTTGATTCCCTAGCCACAAATGCTTCAAGGCTATCACCTCTAAAGGATTATGAACCCTCCTGATTCACTATGGAACTACTCTACAAACGATCGGTTCCTAACAACATTTCTAATTGGAAAGTCTTCGAAGGAGATGAACAGATCGTAAACTTCCTAACTAACCAAGACAATTTCAAATATTTGGATATTGAAGATGAAGTATTCCAAGAGAAATCAGTAGGACCCAATCCTCTGGTAGGCCAACCTATTGATAGAACAAAGTCTCACACAATCCTGAAAGGGATAGTCAATTTGGAAAATTAGTTCGATTTGAAAGAGCGATTTAAGGGGCCTAAAAATGCAAAGACGGGTAGCTCATGTCCCCTGCATGAGACTATAAATCTTGAAACCCCGGAAAACCCAAAGAATGTAAACCTCGGTAAGACTATATCTAAGGAGCAGGGGAAGGATTATCTCAAACTGTTCAGACAATATCAAGATGTCTTTGCTTGGTCTTATCGAGATTTGAAAACCTATGATACACGCATCATTCAACACACTATCCCGTTAAAACCCGAAGTGAAATCCTTCCAATAGAAGCTCTGAAAGTATCACCCATCTCTGGAACCTCTCATGTATCAGGAATTGAAGAAACTTCTATATGCCAAAATCATCTTCTAGGTTAGGCATTTTGTGTGGGTAGCAAATCTGGTTCCAGTGAGGGAAAAGTCTGGAGAAATCTATTTATGCGTAGATTTTAGGAACCTCAACAGAGCTTCAGAAAAGGACAATTACCTAGTCCCACCAATGGAGCAACTCCTGCAGACCGTGTTTGGTTTGAATATTTTCTCTCTACTGGATGGTTTCTCGGGTTACAACCAAGTTCTTGTTTCAGAGGAAGATCGTTTGAAGACTACCTTCTAAACCAAGTGGGGAACACTCGCTTATAAACACATGCCTTTTGGGTTAATTAACGCAGGGGAGACCTTCTAGAGGGCCATGGACATAGCATTTTGGGGAATAATTAACCAGTTTGTGGTAGTGTATCTACATGATGTAACTGTTTATTCAAACAACAGAGAAGAGCACATCCAACACTTAAATCAAATTTTTGAAAGGTGTAGGAAATACAGTATATCCTTAAACCCTAAGAAAACTATCTTTGGTGTTGAGGAGGGTAAGATGTTAGGTCACATCATATCTCAAGCAGGCATTTGCATAGACCCCAAAAGGATTAAATCCATAGTCAAACTCCCCTTGCCTCACAACAAGAAGGCTATGCAGTCCTTTTTCAGACAAATCAATTTCGTGAGGAAATTCACTCCCAATTTCACGGAAACTATCAAACCCTTACAAAAGATGATTAGCAAAGACGTCGAGTTTAAGTGGGACGAGGAATGAAAGGATTCTTTCAACAACATCAAAATTTCTATATCTCAATCCCCCATGTTAGGAAGTCTCGATTTCAATAGAGATTTCTTCCTCTATACTTTTTCCTCCGACCAATCGTTAGCTACGGTATTAACTCATAAGGATGATGAAAACAATGAGGCCCCAGTGTCATTCATGAGTACAAACCTCCAAGGATCCAAACTGAATTATCTTGCCGTATATAAATAGGCTTATGCAGTATACAAGGTAGTAAAACACTTCATGTATTACATCCTCAAGAACCACACCAAAGTGGTTGTGCCTCACCCTGCAGTCCAATCCTTGTTCACTCAACAGGAGATGGGGGAAAGAAGAGGGAACTGGATGGTAGTAGTTCAAGAATTTGATCTAGATATAAAACCTACCAAACTAGTTAAAGGGAATGGGTTATGCAAATTTGTAGCCGAAGCCCAGGACCAAGTAAATGAAGATTCTAGATGGGAGAATGAAATGGCGTTGTGGTGTGGTGAAGTTTCATACATCTCCCTAGGATGAGAGTCTTGGTACGAGAAGCTAACTTATCTCCTACACCATGGGACCTGTCCAAAAAATCTCAACACTAGGGAAAGGAGAACTCTCAAGTTAAAATCTGCACAATATCACCTCATAAATTCGGTACTCTTCCAGATTAATTATGATGGGGTACTATTAAGATGTCTCGAACGTTAAGATGAAAACAAAGTTTTGAAGGAGATCCATGATGGCCCTACAGGTGGACATTTCGCAGGAGACACTACCACTCATAAGATATTGAGGTTTGGTTATTACTGGCCCACTTTGTTCAAAGACGCTCACACATACGCTAGAAACTATAAAGTTTGTCAAATAAGCATCGGGAGAGAAAAGAGAACAGCAATCTCACTCCAACCCGTGACTATCTCTAGGCCTTTCGAGCAATGGGGGTTAGATATCATAGGAGAAATTACACCAAGCTCTTCAAAACCACACAAGTACATTCTGGCTGCCACTGACTACTTCACAAAATGTGCGGAGGCTATCCCTCTGACTCATGTAAATGATAAAGTGGTGATCCAATTCATAGAGAAAAAACTAATCACAAGGTTTTGGTGTCCCTTCCGTCCTAGTTTTTGATAATGCAACTTACTTTTCTTCCACCCAATTGATAGAGTTTTCTTTGGACAAAGGAATCATAATTAGGTACTCTACAAATTATTATCCATAGGGAAATGGGTTGACATAATTGACTAATAAGAACCTAGTGAGAATACTAAAGAAGATGGTTGCAGATAACTAGAGAAATTGACATAATCTACTCCATAACGCTTTATGGGCCGATAGGGTCACACCCAAATAAGATATAGGGAGTTCCCCATATTTCTTGGTATATGGACAAGAAGTCATTCTCCCAAATGGACTTTACCTCCCATCTCTTCAACTAGCCCAAGATTCTGGAGAACAACCTTCATCGGTCATGCAATGAAGAATTGACACTCTGCTCATGTTAGAGGAAGAAAGGGAAAAGTCTAAGTCAAAATTCATAGCCCACCAGCAGGTAGTTAAAAGATGTTTCGACAAACACAAGGCTAAAGAGAAGAGTTTTGAAGTAGGAGACTTAGTTCTAAAATGGGACAGAGAAAACGAACCCAAAGGGAAACATTCTAAGTTTCAGAATTTGTGGCTTGGACCTTTCTAGGTGGCTGAGAAGATTGGGGTAGGCACTTATCGATTGTAGAAT
>SNQJ01S0285759.1:0-10985 GCA_010110895.2 Picea sitchensis
TCCAGGCCTAATCCCCCTAGGCTTAGCCCCTAGGCTCCACACTCAACCCCTTTCCCACCTTCCAGCCCCTAGTTCCTTGCCCCATCTGTGGAGGCTCAGTCCCCCATCACTCTTTCATCGTGGTCGGTCTGCACTAGCGGTATTTATTTTTTTATTAATTGACCTGCATACATACAAGTACATCAACAGGCTCCTGGCCTTCAAAACTTAGGCTCCCTGTCCTAACAAAACTCATAAGCCTACAGCTTATACAAAACTTGGCTCACCAGCCTATAGAACATATTTACAATCTCTTTCAGAGCATGGTTTACATCGGGGCTCGGCCTTGGGGACACTACAATAGATCTCATTGATGAGTTAGGGTTTTCGCTTTCTCAATAGAATAATAGGAGGTCAACTAGGAGGAGGGGCATATCAGTTGAGTTGGAGGCTCAATCTAACACTTAGAGAGAGGGATTGAGCTAGGGTTTGAAGTGGTTGATTGTAGGAAAGACAGATGAAGTCTTGAGAAGAGGGTGACCACATTCTAAGTGTTGCATAGGTTATTTTCTAGATCTGAACATTGTTATAAAAGGGGTCGTTGAGGAGAGGATGTGGGTTACACAGGTAATTGTTTGAGGGAAACGTTGTGGGTGACCCAACCATTTGATCTAAAGCGTTTCTATTCCAAATACTGGAGAAACCCTAGAAAATTGTAACGTTGAGATTTTTCTCAGTTCTTGGAGTTCGACTCATCTTGTAAGAGATATCTATATTTTTCATGTCGCTGCAAATAAAAACTCCAAATCTGTTGTATCGGTTTTCCCATTCTGGGTTTTTCTGGGGACTATTGTCCAAAACATCTTGTGTAATTTTGTGTGATTTTTGTTGTTTATTTGTTGTTAGATCCTAGTTATTATTTCTGCTGCATATTTAAGTTTTGTGAAGAAAAATACCTAGTTGATTTAGTTATTAAAGAACAAAAAATTAATAAACTCTTAAGTGTTGGGTTTTAGGAGTAATTTTCACATGGTATCAAAGCAGCGCAACAAAAAGGAGATAACATCTTAATCATATATGAACATATCTGAAGTGGATTTTACGGATCCAAGCACAAAATCAAGGCAACACAAGGGTTTAACCAGTAGGGGTTGAACAACATCATATTTCAGCCATGGTTATGAATTTGAGAGTGGATGATAAGCTACAGGGTTCTCAAAACTTTCCTACTTGGAAGGAAAGGATGAGCATGATATTGGAAGTGAATGAGGTCCTAGATCTTGTGGATGAGAAGGCACTAGAACTTGCAGATCTAGTGCAAAAGGTAGCATGGAAGAAGGGTGAAGCTAAATCTAAGGGCATCATACTTGATGGGGTAAAAGATCATGTGATCCCAAACCTCTCAGGGAAGACTTATGCAAAGGATATGTGGAAGGGCCTTAGTGACCTCTACCAACCAAAGAACCAAAGCAGGGTATTGTTGTTGCATGAGAAGATGCGTAGCACCAAGATGGCGAAGGGAGAGGGTGTTGTGTCCTATTTGATTAATATTACATAGATAAGGGATGAGCTTGCTGCAACAGGAGAAAAGGTCGATGACACAGAGCTATTCATGGTGGTTCTCAATGGTTTTTGGAAACCCTTGGAGACTTTTGTGTGTGGCATGTTGCTAGAGAGAAATTCCCATATTGGCAAAGACTCTGGGATTATTTTGTGCAGGAAGAGATCAGACTTGGCTAGTCAGGATTTGCATATTCACCACATATCATGGATGAATAAGGTTTGGATCTTGCGAGCAAATTCAAGGGAAAGGAAAAGAAGAATAAGGGTGGAAATAAGAAGAACATTGACTTTTCAAAAGTCAAGTGTTTCTAGTGTCACAAGCTAGGACATTTCACTTCATAGAGTCCGAAAAAGAAGAAGGGGAACAAGCCTCAGATGGCACCTTCAACAGATATTGAAGAGTTCTCAAAGATTTTTTAGAATGAGTTTTTCCTCATAACATGCATGTGAAACTCAGTATCTACAGACATATGGTTTGTGGACAATGGTGTGTTTTTACACATGATAGGGCGCAAGGAGAAATTTAGTGCTTTATAGGAGGGAGGTGTAAGTCTCCACATTGAGTTTGGTGATGAGGCATGCTACAAGGAACATGGCATTGAGACTGTCTCATTTTAGAGGGAGTCAGGTAAGTCGATTAACTTTGCTGATGTATTATATGTGCCTAGTTTAAAGAAGAAGCTTATATCAATGTCAACCCTTGAGGATAAAGGGTACGAGGTGACTTTCCATGGAGGAAAGGTTTACATTAGGAAAAGAGGGTCTAGTGCCAAAAAATACAGTGTGATTGAGGTTCGATGTCAAAAAGTGTACAAGTTTCAATTTGAGCCAGAGAGGGCATTGATTAGTTGCACTACTAATTTGGGGGAATTGCAGATTATGAGGATGGAGCACTTACACTTTCGTGCATTAGATCAATTGAGACAAGTAGTCATAGGATTGCAATGGTTGTGCAATGGGAAAGTATGCCCAGAGGCCATTTTCACCTAGCAAGCACAGGTCCAAGGGAGAATTGGATTTGATACACTCAGACGTTTGTGGACCAATGAGTGTGGAGTCAGTAAGTGGCTCCAGGTATTTTGTTCTTTTCATATATGAATACTCCAGGAAGACCTGTAGATACTTCCTGAAGACCAAGGATCAGGTCTTTGACAGGTTTCAGGAGTTAAGAGCTCTTGTGGAAAAATAGACAGGGAGAAAGAGTTAGGTTATGAGATCGAACAATGGAGGGGAGTACACCTCCAATGAGTTCGTATATTGTTGTGCAGTTGCTGGGATTAAGAAGGAACTCGATGTTCCTTATAATCCTTGGTAGAATGGAGTAGCCAATAGATAAAACATTATTGTAGTTGGAGAAATCAAGCGATGATACATGATCAGGGATTGCCCAAGTTCCTATGGGCAGAGGCATGTCACACTGTTGTTTATCTGCAGAACAGGAGTCCCCATACATTTTTGGGGAAATTAGCACCTAAGGAGGTATTTACATGTACCAGGACATATGTGAGTCACATGCACATCTGGGGAAACATTTGTTATTGTCACATCCCTTCAGAGAAGAGGATGAAGCTGGACCCCACTCCATAAAAGGGGTTACTTGTTGGATATAGTGAGTCTTCTAAGGCCTACAGTATTTTTGTGCCATCACGCGGGAAAATCATTGTATGTAGGGATGTGCAGTTCGAGGAGGAACGTGCACTACAGAGGTCAAGGGACTTACCAACAATTATAGATGAACAGCAAGGACATGCCTCAGGGGTCAAAGAGGAGAGACTACATGGACAAGTTTATGGATCACAGGGGACACAAGGTACATGTACAAGTGTTCAGAAAATACATGATACAGTTGTTCAAAGGGACATTGTAGGATAGGATGATCAGGAGGAGGAGAAATGTGATGTAACTCCACATGAGAAGATCACTAGGCCACGACCTAAGTGGTACCGACTATGAGGATACATTTTCACTAGTGGCCAGATACTCTTCAATCCAGACCATGATATCTTTAGCAACAGAAATGGGATGGCACGTTCACCATATGAACGTGAAGACTACCTTCCTCAATGGGGTGATTTAGGAAGAGGTATGCATAGAGAAGATAGAGGGATTTGATGTTGGTGATAGGTAGACACATGTTTGAATATTGAGGAGAGCCTTGTATGGGCTCAAGTAGGCTCCTCAGGCATGGCACTCGAGGATAGACAACTACTTGAGGGAGATGGGTTTCCAGCAGAGCGAGGCAGACATGAACCTATATTTTCTTGCAGGGGATGCACCTCTCATACTAGTATTTATGTAGATGACCTATTTGTGACAAGAGATGAGTAGTTGATAGCAGACTGCAATGCCAATCTTGAAATTGAGTTTGTGATGAAATATCTTGGACTGATGCATTACTTCCTAGGTCTGGAAGTTTGGCAGACAGATGGACGATTATTCCTTGAAAATGGGAAGTATACAGTGGATATCTTGCGCAAATTCAGGATGATGGAATGTAGGCCTATGTCTACTCCTATAGTTAATAATTGGAGGAATATTGATGCATCAGATTCAAAGACAAGAGATCCCACTATCTATCATCAATTGATTGGATCACTCATATATCTGGTCAACACACGACCATATATCAGTTTCGCAGTAAACTCTCTAAGTGAATTCATGGTGGACACTCATAGAGTACATTGGATTGTTGTGAAACATGTGATTCGCTACCTTAGTGGTACAGTGGAGCACGATTTAGTGTATGCATGCAACAGTGGAGTGAAGTTAGCGATATTTACATATTTTGACTAGGTAGGATGTGTGGAGAACAGAAGGAGTACTTCAGGTTGTTGTTTCAGAATTGGATCATGTATCATTTCCTGGTTCGGAATGAAGAAATGTTCAATGGCATTGAGATCTACTGAGGTAGAGAACATGGCTACCAACCAAGCATCATGTGAGGCACTGCGACTGAGGAAGTTACTTGTGGGACTATTCGAGCAAGAGATAGAGGCTATTATCATTAACTGTGGAAATTAAAGTTGCATCAAGATCTCTGAAAATATATTGTTTCATGATCGTAGCAAGCACATTGATATCATGTATCACTTCATCCGAGATTATGTGCAGAGATGATCCATGAGGATTTTTTACATACAGACTAATGATCAACTGGAAGATATATTCACCAAGGCACTGAGAAAACACAAGTTCATGAAGTTCAGGGATCAGATGGGGTTGAGACAAAATCCCTTCCTCGCTAAGGAGTGTTGAGAAGAGTGTAGAGACAAAGGTCTTCTTCTTGGTTTGTGTTCCAGCCTAGGATAGGACAATGAAACTTCCTAGTTGATGTATTAATGTTTTTCCTAAAGTATAACTTAGGAAAAAGTCACATTATATTTTTTAATTTAATGTTGACTAATTGATTTCTTTTCTAAAGTTAAAAAGTGAACAATTAAAGTGATGGATCTTTTAATCCGGACCATCCATTTCTTTGAGAGGCCAAGATTAGATATCAACCATAGATCTCATTGACGAATTATGGTTTTCACCTGCTCAATAACATAATAGGAGGTCGACTAGGAGGAGGGGCATATCAATTGAGTTGGAGGCTCAATCTAGCACTTAGAGAGAGGGATTGAGCTAGGGTTTGAAGTGGTTAATTGCAAGAAATACAAATGATGTATTGAACAAAGGGAGACCGCATTCTAGGTGCTACAGAGGCTATTTTCCATATCTGAAGATTACTATAAAAGGGGACATTGAGGAGAGGACATGGGTTACACATGTCATTTTTTGAGGGAAACGTTGTGGGTGACCCAACCATCTGATCTAAAGATTTTTTGTTCCAAAGACTAGAGAAAGGCTATACTAAGCCTAAAAAATTGTAATGCTGAGATTTTTCTTAGTTCTTGAGAAGGTCGACTCATCTTGTAAGAGATATATATATTTTTCCTACTACTAGAAACAAAAACTTTAGATCTGTTGTATCAATTTTCCCCTTCTAGGTTTTTCCGAGGACTATTGTCCAAAACATCTTTTGTAATTTTGTGTGATTGTTGTTGTTTCTTTACTGTTAGATCCTGGTTATTATTTCTGTTGCATATTTAAGTTTTGTGAAGAAAATTACCTAGTTGATTCAGTTATTAAAGAACATAAAATTAATAAATTGTTAAGTGTTGGGTTTTAGGAGGAATTTTCACACCTTTATCCCCTCTTCTTTACATATTGATGGCAGAATATTTGATCAGAATATTGGAATAGGTAAGAAGAACCAAAAGTATTCCTGGAATAAAAATCACCTAGAGGGTAAGAAGGATCAATCATTCACAACTTGTAGATGCCACCATAGTCTTGGGTGGGGCCTCTACTATTATTTCTAGAAGATTTAAATAAATCCTGGATGAATTTATTAAATCTTCGGGAGGCAAGATAAACCGACAAAAAATCCACATATATGTTTCGAATACCAACTCCAGAATAGTTGCAATCATAACTGATATTTTTCAATTCCCCTTGTTGGAGAAATGGTCCACGTTCCATTTTTGGGTATTCCCATCTTCCTACACTCCCTTCCCATCTATGATTGGTCCCCTATTGTTGATAAAATAACATCCAAATTCATCCAATGGGGCTCTCAATGGATAAATCTAGCAGGATGAGTAGTGCTCATCAAATAATATCTCTCTACCCTCCCCATATTCCAGTTCTTCTCACTCCTAGTGTCAGCCAGCATAAAATACTCTATTTCACAAGAGATAAGGAAATTCCTATGGAAGGGAGGAAAGACAAACACTTAAAAAATGCACCTAGTAAATTAGAAAATAGTAAGGGTGCCAAAAACTTATGGAAGTTTAGGAATTTTAGATCCTATTCTATCTAATCTGGCACTGGGCGCCATAATTATTTGAATATTAGTCACTGGGAAGTTGGAGTGGTGGAAGAAGGTTCTTCTACATAAATATTTCTTTGGACATAGGCTCAGGTGTTTGGATTCGCCCCAAACGAGTAAAACAAGATCTCCAATTTGGAAACTCTTGAAGGACTCTCTCTCATTGTATCAAAGTCAAGCATCATGGATCGTAGGCAATGGTCATATGATCTACATTGGTAATTATAGAATAATGGGTAACTCTCCCCTCCTCCAAGATCAATCTCTACAACCTCTGCTCTCATGGTGTTAGGATCATGGAATCATCTCCTTCTTTGATCTTTCAAAATGACATTGGTCAGCCTCATGGGTAGGCTGGCACCTTGAGGATATTCCTCCTCATATACATCATCCCTTCCAAGATCTTTTCCAATGTCTCAAAGGATGTGCCCCATCTCACCTTTATGAAAAATACTCCCATGGATGGGGGAGTGGAGTTTATTTGGTTAGAGCGGGATAAGCAACCATCCTTGGATAGTCTGTCTTTCCCCCAAAATCGCTAATGTGGAATAGAGTTTGGGACATGGACTTCCTACCAAAGATATACATGTTCTATTGGACCCTTTCTCATGGGAAGATCCTAATAGGAAAGAATCTGCAAAAGAGGGGATTTAGATATCCTTTCAGATGCACCCTTTGCTCTCATTTTTTTTTGGAATGCTATTTTTCTAAATCAGTATGGTCATTGGTCTTACAACACTTAAAATATCTTATCATTTGGCCAAATTCCCTCACCCATCTTGTCAGTCGTTGGCAAGCTTCCTACCACGGATATTTATCTAGTAAGAAGACTTTCAAATCCTTATTCATGGTTTTTCCCAAGTTCACTACTTGGAAAATTTGGTTGGCACGTAATCGAGCCTTATTTTCAAATGTCTCTTCCTCTTTAGAACATGTGGCCAACAAATGTTTTGTGTTAATGACCAAACACTTCAACCATAAAAATATAAAGACTCTTGACAATCACAAATTAAATCATGAACAATATAATTGGCTTCAACGTCTCCTTCACTTTCAATCTGGATAAA
This sequence comes from Picea sitchensis, assembly GCA_010110895.2. Classification (NCBI taxonomy): domain Eukaryota; kingdom Viridiplantae; phylum Streptophyta; class Pinopsida; order Pinales; family Pinaceae; genus Picea; species Picea sitchensis. The sequence continues at coordinate 7,483 of SNQJ01S0285759.1, forward strand.
GCCTTATCTCTCTTCCTTCTGGTTTTCCAAGCTCTTGACGACCTCAATGGCAGTTACATATCCTAGATCGAGAGTTTGATCCCTGGTTGAAGTCTCATATTAAGTTTATTCTATGTTTTGGTGGTTCTTCAAAGGGAAACCCCGGGGTGGTAGGAGCGGGTGGGGTTATCTTCTCTCCAAGAGGGCACTAGCCTTAAATACTCATGGAGCCTATGTATAACAATAAATAATCAAGCCGAAGCATATGCACTCCTTCAAGGATTTGTTTTGGCTAGACAACATGGTTTAGACTCCATCTCAATCCTTGGGGATTCGAAGGGTGTTATTCAACATGTTAGGAGCAAAACATTTCCAACATATATGAAACTCAGAAACATTTTTAAAAGAATCCACAAAGAGATGGAAGGTTTCCACTCCTTCTTTCCCCTCCATGTTCTTCGTCATAATAATTCCAAAGCATACTTCTAGGCTAATCGGGATACCCGTGATCCAATGGGCACTCTGAGAGTGAATGAAATGGCTTCTATCCAACCTATTCCATGAATTTGTGCATGTTTTTGTCCATATCTAAGTTTGGGGGGTCCGTTTGGAACCCTTTTCTTCTCATCTTGTTATTAGTTGGCCACATAAATAGTCCAACCATCTCCATGTTAGTGGGGCACCTTCATTCGACGTGTGGGTCCCTTACTGGAGTGGGGCTTAGGCTCTCCATATCAGGCTGAACAATCTCTCAACTCAGATGCTTACTACAATGGAACTGCTCATGGAACAATGACAAGGGCACCATCAACTTCAGGATGAGGTTGCATCAATCAAATATGAGTTTGAAGAACTATGTAGTCACCCAACGTCTCTGCCTCCATCTAGCATTACCTTAGTCATCTCAGACACAACTTCCTCTCACAATCCTCAGAGAAGTGTGGCCGATTTAAACTTTCCTCCAGGGCCAACATAAGTAGAAACTAAGAATACCAACTCTCCCAATATGTAATTTCCTTATGTTATGCTTTTGTGTTTTGATCTTAGGAGTTTTTTACTAGATGTATAACTTCATCTTTTATGAACAACACATCAATGTAAATATAATGACTGATTTTCATGCCAGCTTAGAAAATTTACAGCCTGGTTTTGCTACTCTAGTCCATGCTGGTTTTTTCCATACTCCTTCTCTGTGAGATTTCTTACAAAAATTTTGAATAAATATTTCCCATTTTCCTTAAAAAAAAAATATTAATATGGTGTAAGATGTAGTCACACACCTTAGGCATGAAAGATTGTGAAAATGAGAAGTTCCATAATTCTAAAGTGTTTTAGTGTTAAAGAATGATTAATAAAGTTTTAGTAAGATAAAAAGTGGAATAAAGAAACTCAATATAATATCATAAAGTGCATAATTTAATTCAACAATATAAGATTTTAGAGAAGATAATGCCCAAATTAAAATCTAAGTGATAACAAAATATTTCATTTTCAAATTCTCTTTTTTATTTTTTTATATTTCTCATTTAGATGAGAATCCAAGTGGTAATTCAAGTTGTAAAATGAAATTTATATTTAAAACCATAAAACATCCATATATTAAAATGTCGATGATTTTCCATTACATCTATACAAACATCCACATTTACTACATTTATAACTTGCATAAGTGTGATTATATATATATATATCCACTTTAGGGTGTTTGCAAGTTAACTTGGAACTATTTTCTTTATTAATTTAGAAATAAAAGTTTAACAAAAACAAAATTTGAGTGTTAGCATTCATTTCTTAATCTATTATCAATCCGTTCAAAATTTGACCACATTGTCTTTAGAAAAAACATTCTACATTGAAAGAGGTTTCCAAAAATATATATGGATGATATAAATTTATTATTTGCATTGAATTTATATGAAACACAATTTTTGTGTTCAATTGGAAGAAATCATGTAAAGAAAAAGCTTTGACCCACGTGTCCTAGATGTTGAAGAACAAATCAACAATTTAAACATTTTTTAAATTAATGTTTTCTTAAAAAGAGGTATATAAATCATTTACATTGGTTTTTACTATCAATATATATTTTTAGTTATAATATTTTATTTTATTTAAGATTTTATGTTTTCATAAATAAATAATATTTTATAATTTTTAAAATATTTTTTACAGAAAATTAATGATAATTTTGTTCGTTATGATAATGATGATTAATGTCTACTAAGATCGAATTGGTCTATCAGATCTTAAGAGGGTAAGTGATTACTTGTGATTCTTTAGAATTTTGTTTCTATGCTCGAAAAGCATTAAGAGAAGATTTCCAAGATCACCATAATTTTGTTGAGTTAAGAGGTTAGGAAAGTTGGTAGTGTGGCAAATATTTTGAAAATGAGATCTAATATGGGTATAGGCTAGACAATCTAAGAGAAAGTGTTTTTCATCTTCAACCTTCTGAGTGTCGCAAAGGTGACACACTCTTTCATCCCATGATGTTTTATGAATTGACCAACACCAAGTTTCACTATGGAGCTCATGAGAATTTGTTCTTATCTTAGCAATGCTTGTTTTTTTCTTTACACTTGGCAAAACAAATAGATAATTTTGATCTTCTAGATTATGATTGATTACATCCTTATAATATCTTAATTTGATTTTTTCCTCTAACTTTTTATCACACCACATTTTCTCTTTAAACTTTGATTTGAATTTTTTTTTAATAGTATCAAAATGATATCTTAATATTTCTATAAAAAAAAATTAATAATTTAATTTTAAAACAATTTAATTTAAATTCATTTTTTTAAATATATATCACTTGATATAAACATACATCTCCATATTGCCTAACCTTACTAAAATTTCATAATTAAATTCCTAAAAAAAAAAAAATTATTTTGCAAAATGATATTTTAATATTTTTATAAAAAAATATTAATAATTTAATTTTAAAACAATTTAATTTAAATTCATTTTTAAAAATATATATCACTTGATATAACCATACACCCTCGAGATCCAGATTGCCTAACCTTACTAAAATTTCATAATTAAATTCAAGAATTTTAGAATGGTTTTACCTCACAAATATGAATATATAATAAAAAAGTTAAATCATGATTGAAATATGCATACATTAAATACCAACCAACCTATTTTCAAGGCAAACTAAAAGGGATATTAAGTTTGGAATGAAACTCAATACAATAATGTGAGAGGTTATGGTAAGCTATCTAAAATTTGAAATAAATAAAATATCATAGATGCATGTATATTATAATTAATATATTAAATTGTATTAATCTATATATATTAATGAATCAGTTTGAGTGGTTAAATATTTTGTGCTTTATGTATGAGGTTTTGAGATCAATTATGAAGGTTAGATACTTTTATTAAAAGTTAAAGGAAAATAATTTTTTTATTTTAATTAAATAATAATATATTATTAGTTTATATATATATATATAATTTGATCTATTTAATTACTTTAATTTAAGTGATTCAGATCAAATTAGCTTAACTTT
>SNQJ01S0285760.1:0-10984 GCA_010110895.2 Picea sitchensis
TCAAGTCAACCCTGCTCTCGGTACTCCATGTCTAGGACCATGTGGGCCTCGAGACATGATCTCCTAGTTATCCCTAGATATCGGGGATAACAGGATCTTCTCTTAATGGTCTCCACATAAGCATCTATATTTATTTTGAAACTAACACTACTAATGTGTGATGTTGTTGTCATTGATGAGTTGTAATATTTTGATATGGCTTCCAAGAAGTCCAGAAAGAAGAAAGATCCCATCATTGAATTGAGCCCATATTGTGAGGAATGACAGATATATATTGGTGCTTCAGGGACAACATATGTTGATACAAAATGTTGCATGGAGACCGACACAGTCTTTAGGTGGGGGGGTCTACACTAAATGTTCCATGTGGATACATATCTAGAAATGCCACTCCTCCGTGGAGAAATCGATCTAGATGAAGCAGTGTACTAGTTGATCAAACATCCTTAGTTGCTCAAAGTGCTCATGCATCCTATCATATTTCCTTGTGCATAAACCATCTCTTGGGTTATCATCCAAGCCAACATTGATAACAGGCTTATCCAAGACACAAACATGAAATCGTTTGCATCATTCCATACCTCTAACTTGTATATATATTATAAATTACCCACAACATAGGTTGACCTCACTAACTATTGGATGATGTAATTCCCATTGGATTGCAGAGAGATAACGAAGAGCTAGTGGTACCTGGAAATTTGTTTAGAGCTAGAAGAACAATGATTTACCCGAGAAACCTACTAAAGACTCCTTATATAATTGTAGTAGCTCTCTTGAGAAGGTTGTATGGCGTAGAAGATGCCATAGAATTCAAGGAATCATGGGTGTCATTAATATACATAGTCATTATAAAATGCATGGTGTTCAATTGGGGGGCCATCCTCTCGGCTTCCTTTGAACATGCGATCTCAGTAACCAAGCACACATCTCTTGGAACACACTTGACCTTCTACATCACCTCGTACCTACTAGACATTGCATGTGTGATCAATGCCTTCCTAGGTATGGGATGGCCAGGGAAATCCAGTAGCATGTTGATACACATATATTGTCAAGATTTATGGGTACACAAGTATTAGATCCACAACCCCAAGATACATGAACAATTTTGTATTCCCTTGTATCAACTATTATTCTGTTCTCCATCTCATTTTGTGTCAGATAAAGCATGAATGAGGTTATTGGGGTAGGTGATTGGTATGTCACACAAAGGGGGACATATATCATAATCTTCAAAGCTACAAAATCTCCTCATTTTCTCCCCATATTCATACTAGACAAACTAGCACTCCAAGAAATTGTCTATCATACACTTGTCCATGGAGTTGGAGCAACTTTGATCAGAGACAAAAATCCCCTTGGCCCTAAATGCCCTTATGTGTAGGATCATATAGCAACAAAGATAGAAAGGAAGCGATAGAAAAAGTGGACATCTTGGAAGCCTTCCATTTTGGGGAGGAAATATTTTGGCGACACAACCCATTAGATGACATCAATCATCATTGCAGGGCCTACAAATACAAGTGGTTATACTAGAATGAGGCATGTAAAGAATAAGAGATCTATAGGAGAGATATATCCTTTGATGAAGTCCTTTTCAAAATGGGGAGTGGCTCTAAGCCCAAAAGAGACAAACTTGACAGAGAACACTTGGAAAAAGGAAGTTATAGCCAAGGCAACAACGAAAAAAAAAATATTGGAGAAGGAGGTTAAAGCACTAAGACTTCAATAGCCCCAAGAGGAGGAGAAAAAAAACAGGAGGTTGAATCACTGAGGATTCAATAGGAAGAAGTAGAAAATAAGAGATACGAGGAAGAGGAAAGTAAGAAAATGGAGGAACAATAAAGACAGAGAAAAGAGGAGGAAGAGAAGATGAAACAAGAAGAAGAAGAAGAAAGACTCAAGAAAGAAAAGGAGGTGCAAGACACATACCCGATGGACACTGTCCCTTCAAAGACATCCATCAACACCCCAAGAACCATCCTCACAAGAGGCCATTTCCCACTTGGAGAGCTTGGATTGGGTGAATTCATCCCTTCCAAATCAAATAGAGTGGCCATCCTAGATGTGTTTGTTTTTGACAATGCATGGGGCGAGATCGTAAGATAACCCTAGAAACAATCGAAATTATCAAGATTGCCAATGCTCATGGTAACTGCAAGCACCCCACTTGTAGCAGACACCAAAATGGATCCTATAGCCATGGCCTCAACTAGAGTAGTTTTTTCACAAGCCTTAGAGAAAAATATCAGAAACATGACTTGGGAAATTTAAGAGTATGAGGAAAGAATCCAAGACCTGGAATAAGGTCGATATGACTAGTGTCATAGATTTCAAAGCATGTTCCTTTGAATTGTAAGAGGAGATAGGGATGAAATTAAGGCATATTTACACTAGATTAAAAGAGTTCCAAGACTTATCTACACAATTGCTTACATTACTGGACATAGTCAAGGACAAAAAAGTACTTTTGTATGGAGTCTAGTTAGCTATGGGTGAATTGAAGAAGTGACAAGCAGAATATCAAAACATGCCTATAGACTTGCCCAAGATGACTATTGCAAGAAATTTTAATGAGAAGAATCCCTCAAGACCATTTTTTGAGGAGGATAAAATGGTGTTGTGTGATGGATTCTCTGTGAACTACTTCCAGTGTTAGTACTATCATTTACACCACTGTAAAGTTATATTGTTCATGTGTTGATTGTTTTGTAGTGAATTTGATGGCTTTACATTTAAGTTGTTCTTCTGATATTTATCATTTTTAGATGGTATATAGAAGGTTGTGAATGGTTTGTTGTTATAGACTACTATGTTTACATTCATCATTCATTGTTTATGTATTTCTTCTTTTCTCTAACAACTATTTGTTTCGGAAGTACAAGTAGAAATTTGTAATTAATCTTCCATCTACATAATTAGCTAGGATATGTTATAATAGTTTAGTTTTTTCACTTAGAATAGTTTCATACTGCATACTGCATTATGTATTTCCATCATAAACCCCACTCAATTTTTAGTAATGGGTATCGATCCAGAATCTGAATGGGTCTCCTATCCCAAATGGTCTGGGGTCTAATTGGAACTTCAAACTAGGAAGAACCCATGTCTATTGAATGCCACTTTTCCCATGTCAATAAAAATTGGCACTAGAAGGAGGTCCTAAGTTGTATGGATGGTAGAAATACTCGATCGTCACATGGTCAAACATTTGATCCTTCAACTCATGAAACTCAGCCCAATATTTTCCATACCATAGTTTATAATTCCAAGTTAGAAACCACTTTTGAAGACACCTCTCCCATTTTTGAAACCCATGATTCACCTCCTAAGAAATTGTACATTGTTCCCAAACGAGGTCCATGCTTTACGTCATCTCACTAAGGCATTCACCCAAAATATCAATGAGCTACTTGTAGCACCTATTCTACCTAGATGAGGGCCAACCCATAAGATATTTATCAAAACTCCTCAATATGTTCTTGTGAACTCCATATAAGACTTGGTATACTTGCTCTACGAGATATCCCTCAACCTTTGGACCAAATCCCATTGTCACCCCCTTCTTCACCTTGATCTCCTCAATATTCATCATGGATCCTGAATTGAATAGAACAACAAATGAAATATTGAATCATTGTATAGATAACTAGATGGTTGGAAACCAACCATGCATAGTCGCATGGATGTCCCAAGGAACTCTCAAGTTGGGAGACTAGATGCATGAATTTCCTAAGCACCCCAGGATTATTTTTTCCTAAGTATGACCTAGAAAGGTCATGTGTTCTCAAATACCATATAAAGAACTTATGCCTTTCTATAAGTTTGATGAAAGTTGAACATGAATATATGGTCTATAGATTATTCAACCCTACACCTTTTAGAACAAAGCATCTAGTTGGTATTATAGTTTACTAGTAGGCTCCATTAGGAGATGGGATGATTTTGAGGATTTTATTAGTAAGTTTGGTGAAGAGAAAAATATAGCTATTCTTTTACAAAAGTTAATAGCCATTAAAATGGAGAAGAAATAGAGAATCAAATCATTCAACCAACGCTTCACCACTATTCTGAACAAATTCCTTGCTAACATCCAACCAGTCGAGGGAGTCGTAGTAAAATATTACATGTCTACTTTACACATCCATTTCCATGTTCATCAAGAGGACTAGTAAGACCACATTAGTTGAGAATTTTGAGGAATCCAAGAAGGTGGAGAAGGAAATGTCGACCTTAGTAGGAAATCTAGGAGGAGAGGACAATAAAGTTGTGATTATAGGTAGGAAACCCTTATTATTAACCAAGCATGCAGAATAGGAACCCATTGATATAGAAGGTGTTCTTAAGTTGATCAAGTAATTACCAATGAAGTTTTTGACCTAAAAAACAATTTTGGAGAAGGGACACCCACTTATATACCATATAGACCCTTCCATAGAAAAGGAAACAACCAAACCAAGCCTCTAAAACCTTCAAATCTGAACTTAAATCTAGAGGAGGTGGGAATGGAAAAATTCCACACCTACCACCAAGCTAATCATTTTGGAATACATGTCCCCAGTGGATTGATTCCATGACTTTGGTTATAAACCAACTACTGGATCAATTGTCCCTCTCTGACAAGTCATCCCAAGAGATTAAGATTGAGGAAAACACCAAGGAAGGGGACACATTTGGAGAAGCTACCATGTTCCTTTGGGACTGGGAAGTTGATTCCAATAATGAAGAAATAGGAGAGTTATCAATGGGAGTTACACACGTGTAAGTTTTAAACCTGTGAAATAAAGCAATGCATACAGATTCTTAAGAAAAACAGAAATTAATTAATGGATCATACACATAGATTTACACTAGAAACCCTTAACCAAGAGAAAACCAACCTTCCTTGGTGTCACACCTCTCAAATATTCATTGTATTAATTTCACCATTCACAATACAATATATACAATATTTTAAGTATTTCACAGCTACCAAAACCCTAATCCCTTAATCAGAGATTAATTTAGAAAACCACTAAAATAATGAAAAACCACTAAAATAATAAAAACCACCCAACAATGGATGGGATTGTCAGAAGATGTATTCAAATATGGCATACCCCCCACACATGCACATAATATAACACATACCCAACATTCTCCCACTTGTTGTTTTCTTTACATACAACGGGTCACAGGATTACATAGTCGACAATCCAGGGCAGCAATGCACATTTTTTCTCTACACCATGAGAACTTATCAGTGCTCACAGACTTTGTTAATGAATCTGCAACATTATTCAAAGTGTTAATATTCTCCTACAACACCTTCTTGTCTTCAACCATGTCTCTCACAAACTGATATTAAACATCAATATGCGTTGTCTTTCAATGATAAGTTGGGATCTTTGCCAGGAAGATTGCACTCAGACTATCACAATATAATCTTACTAATTGTTGTACCAACCCAATACCTGAACATAATATTTGTAACCATACTACTTCATTTCATGCATGACTGGTTGTCATGTATTCAACTTCTGTAGTTGAGAGTGCCACTACATCCTGTCTTCTTCTCATCCAACTGATTTCTCCTCCAAATAGGTTAAACACATACCCACTTGTAGATATTTTGGGATCCAGATCTCCAACCCATTCTGCAACAATAAACCCATTTATGTCCAACACTGTCCAATCCTGGTCTTCCTTGGTAACACAATCCATAACTAGAAGTGCCACACAAATACCTAAAAACCCTCTTTATTGTTTTCCAATGCTCCTTCCTTGGTTTTGACATATACCTGCTCAAAACTCCCACTGCGTGTGCAATGTTTGGTCTAGTATAAACCATTTCATACATCAAACTACCAACCACACTAGCATAAGGAACATGGGAAATATCTTCTTCCTCTTCTCATTTCTTGGGAAACTGATCTGCAAATAACTTTACACCTACAAGAATAGGAACCTTGACCGGTTTACTTTCCTACATATTAAACCTCTGCAATATCATCTCAACATATTTTCTCTGATTCAACTAGATTTTCTTGTTCACATAATCTCTTTTAATATCCATTCCCATAATGAAGTTAGCAACACCGAGATCCTTCATGTCAAATTTAGAGGATAATTTTGATTTCACCTCCTTGATAACATCCATGTTATTTACTACTAGCAACATGTCATTCACATACAATACTACATCAATGAAGTGATTACCAACTTGTTTGGAATATACTTAGTGATCAACCCTGCTTCTCACAAATACCAGTCCAAGTATGTATGTGTCAAAATTTTGGTACTACATCCTAGGTGATTGCTTCAGACCATATAGTGACTTCTTTAGCTTACAGACCAGTTGTTTCTTTCCCTTCACTGCAAATCCTTTTGGTTGCTTCATGTAGATTTCTTCTTCTAGATCCCTATGTAGGAATGTTGTATTTACATCCATTTGTTCTACTTCAAAATCAAAAGAAACGAAAAAATATAATAGAAGTTAACTTGGCAACAAGAGAATTTTTTTTACCAAAGTCAATTCCCTCTACATGGGAATAACCTTTTGCTACTAACTCAACTTTTTATTTCTTCACTTTTCCTTATGCATTCAACTTCTTCTTAAACACCCATTTGTTGCCAAATACTTCAGAAAGAAGTATCTGTCGGAAAAGTATTTCGAAGAAAAGACTAAAGAATTCTATGAACTCAAACTGGGGCAACACACCATAGAGGAATATGTCAGTAGATTCCTCGAATTGTTGAGGTATGTACCCTATCTAAAAGCAAAGAAGGAAAAGGTGCAACGATTCATCAGTGGACTACCTAAGGACTATCAGAACAACATTGAGTTTGACGAGCCAAAGACCCTAGAAGACACTATCTGAAAGGCAAGATATTGTTATGAACAGCTGGGGCATCGGACAGAACCTCGTGAAAACTGGAAGCAAAAGAATAGTTCGGGATTCCATAAAAAGGGGTTTAAATCCACAAGATTTAAAAACTATAAAAAGGACTCAAGGATGAGCTTCCCAACCTGAAGTGTACACCAGCAGAATTCCCCCTCCCAAAGCGGAAATAAACCTTCTGGATCTACCCCAGGAAAGATTGATAACCCAAAGAGAGAGCTCTTGAAATGTTAGGGTTATGGAGAAGAACATCTACTGAGGGACTGCGACCACGTACGTCCCTCCGTAACAGCCCTCAGACCTGATCATGTACGGTGGAATTTGTGCCACACGCAACCTTGCAGACATAAATTGGAAAGAGAGGAAATGTGGTGGGAGAGAGTAGTGCACGCGACAGGGGATCGCAAAAGAGACTGGAGAAACCCTGGAAACGCAGGGAGTTTTGAATACCAGGAGAAGGAGAGTAACCTTTGTCCTGGATTATTTTCCTGCTTCAGGAGAAGGAGAGTAACCTTCGTCCTTGATTTCTGTTGAACTGGAAGTAGGAGACTGAACCTCAAAGCATCGATGTCTAGCTCGGGGGTGGCTAGTGGTAAATCCATTTGGAGTCACTGAGCCTACGTTTGGGTGGAAACGAGCACCCCTCTCAGCAGTTGCATCACGCCTGGTAGATTTGATAAGTGTTTTATACCTTGTATTTCAAACTGAATATCATGAATACATGCTTATGTTTATATGCCCATAATAATTTCTGTGTAGAATGATTGCCTGGTGTGTTAGATTGGAAATAATGGATGCTTGTGTATGCTTACATGCCATAGTCGGTTTGTGTACAAAGGATTAAGTTTGGGGCATGAATTCACTCCACTGAGAATCGTCTTGTTTTCTTAACTCTCGTAATGTTCCGGGAAGGCTCCTCAAGAGTACTCTTCCCCGGGGATTACCCCATAAACCTTGGAACCGTGCCAAACCTTTACCCAGAGAATCGACTAAGATTCGGGATGATTACCCAAGAACTGTCTGAAGGTTCATGCGATCTAGATCTGGAAACCTTATGCAAGGAAGGATATCTCTCTAAGGTCTCGGAGTCGTGGGAGTTTGAAGCCCCGAGAAGTTGAATTTCGTGATTCAAGCTCAGAAGGGATAGCGAGCCCAATTATAGAAAGAGAGAATACCCTATCATTTGGTAGATGAGCGGTCAAAATCCTTTCGGGAATACCCTAGATCTGTCGAGACTGATGGATCTAGAGAAGGAGCGTAGGGGTTAACACCCCGCCCCTTTCAGCCTTTGCATGTAGCGATGGGATCCCGGACCGTAGATATAAGGATCTGACAGAGCCCTATTGACCGTCGATCTTAGCCTTTGTATAGGCAGGAGAGTAGCATTTCGTTGACTCGCGACTTGGAGTGGTCAAGGGTAGGGCTGCATGAACTCACGATTCGTGAGATCGCGACATGATCATGACCATTGGGTCCAAGGCACAGGAGAACCGTTGGATCAGAACTTTCGTGGTTATCACCTATCGGGGGTTCGAAACTTCAGGGAGTTTCTTTTCGATTGTAGAAGTCGCGAAGTGTCAAGCGCTGAGGGCTCGTGTAAACACGTGACCCATCCATAAGTGGGGACCGCGTGGTTGACAGGTGGTGTAACAACAAGCGCCCAAAGAAAGGTGGGAACAGGTGACAGGTGATGGACACATGTCACCTGGGAAGGAGTCAACCCATTGTTGACTTATCGTATCTCGGGAACTCGCGAAGGAGGAGCATGAGGGCTCAACACTCCAACTCGTGAAGTCACGAGATGTGAGTAGCACTAGTATTTAGCCTAGGAAGCAGGTGATCGGTGGTGGACACGTGTCACACTGGGAAAGAGTCAACCCACTATTGACTTATCGTGGCTCGGGGTTTCGCAGGATGAAGAAGTTGCACCTTGATCGCTAAGGCCGTGAAATGTTGAGAGTTGAGGTCTCGTGCGACGGGTGGCGGCGACACAGCTCGTTAGTAGAGTATAGCAAGGTTGACAAGTGGCATGTGCGCGTCTCTTTGGCAAAGTCTACACAACATTGACCTCTCGCGTCTCGGGGATTCGCGAAGGAGGAGAATGAGAGCTCAACACCTCAACTGGTGAGGTTGCGAGTGGTGCTAGTGTTTGGCCTAGCCTATGGTTACCTATAGCAGGCGCTAGTGAGGAGGGATCCATACCCGTATAGTATCTCGGGTATCGATGTTTGGAGAAAATGGAGTCGAGAGTCTTGATTCCCAACTCGCGAGTTGCGAAAGGCGCTTGCACTAAGGCCAGCTTGTGGTCGTTTAGAGGAGGATAAGGGAAGAGAAGGTCTACGCTAGGCCCCATAGAAGTCTAGAGGATTCTATTCCTCGAAGAAAAAGATGAAAAATCTAAGTTGTTGTAGTGGGTGTGTGACAAATTGGTATCAAAGCATGGTTACAACACTTGGCCTGCATGGGCTCATGAACGATTTGCGCAGAAACTCCATTTGAAGTACTCTTAAAAGGTGTAACCCTCTATCTTAACCCCTTTAGCAAAAGCCGAAGTTAAGAATGAAAATTCCTATTGTGTGTATGCATCTAAAATATATGAATTATGCGTTGATTGTGAATGAATATAATGTTGACTAACAATAATTGTTTTTCTAGCACAACAAGCAGACGATCAATTGCGGGAAACTGCAGACGCATAGAATGGTGATGCACCATGAAGTGGGGGATGGCTCCCACAACAGAGATGAATATTTTGACGAAAGGAGAGCGGTAGAGACCCCTCCCANGAAATACAGAGCTGCAAGGCTGACAACGAGAGGTTGATAAAAGAGAAAGAGAAGCAGACAAAAATTAATGCAGTCTTGTTGCAGAGTGTATCCGACATACAAAGACAATTGTAGCATGAACCTGACACCAGTCACGCTGACTGACGACAGACAAAGAAAATTTGAAGTCCACCTGAGATATGGAAACGTGGTCTTTTAAGTGGCCACACTGGGAAGAGCACCTCGAGAAAGGTCCACCCCAGAGTAAGGGACAAGCGTCAGACGATTCCTCTGGAAAAGAAAATGGTGACTCAGAGGGATCTTCTAGTAGCAGAACTAGTTCTTATTCCCGAAGAAAATGGAAGAAGCAAAAGACTTCCAAAAGTCACAATCTCAAAGAATTCAAGAAGGCCAAACCACCCTCTTTCGACAGTGAAATAAAGAAAGGGGAGGAAGCGGAGGCCTGGCTGCTTGGACTAAAGAAGTATTTTAGAGTCCATGACTTCTCAAAAAACTTGAAGGCCCGAGTAGCCACTTTCAACTTGAATGGAAAGGCTTCCATTTGGTGGGAATACCTTAAGAATGTAAAAGGGATTCACGAAGAGGACCTATCTTGGGAACAGTTTGAGAAATAATTCAGAAAGAAGTATCTGTTGGGAAAGTATTTCGACAAAAAGACTAAAGAAATCTATGAACTCAAACTGGGGCAACACACCATAGAGGAATATGTCATCAGATTCCTCGAATTGCTGAGGTATTTACCCTATATAAAAGTAGAGAAGGCAAAGGTGCAACGATTCATCAGTGGACTACCTAAGGACTATCATAACAAGATTGAGTTTAACGAGCCAAAGACCCTAGAAGACACTATCTGAAAGGCAAGATATTGTTAAGAACAGTTGGGGCATCGGATAGAACCTCAAGAAAACTGGAAGCAGAAGAATAGTTCAGGATTCTAGAAAAAGGGGTTTAAATCCCCAATATTTAAAAACTATAAAAAGGACTCAAGGATGATCTTCCCAACCCGAAGTGTACACAAGCAGAATTTCCCCTCCCAGAGCGGAAATAAACCTTCTGGATCTACCCCAGGAAAGATTGATAACCCAAAGAGAGAACCCTTGAAATGTTGGGGTTGTGGAGAAGAACATCTACTGAGGGGCTATCCGCACCGAAAACAGAATAGTCGGTGAATTTACAACGTTCAAGAAGCTACCACCGTCAATGACGTGGCCAGGAGTGTGTCGCAAATTTATGCAGCCTTGGATAATAAACAAGCTAACCACCAAGCTTCAGTGGTAGAGATGGAAGGTATGATCACCAACCATCTAGTGTCTA
>SNQJ01S0285761.1:0-10984 GCA_010110895.2 Picea sitchensis
GTATGAGTTTTATTACTCTTTTTGCATAATTGTTGAAAGGAAATTTAGGTAAGAATTTCCTCAGCCAGAGTTATTTTATAAAATCACATGATTATATTATTGAATGCATACCACTGGATGTGGTAAAGGTTGGAGGCCTGTATTAATTCAAAGCTTCTTAGCTTTGAATGAACACACTGACATATGAGAATGTCATGTTAATTTGGTTATGGGGTAATAACCAAAGAACTCAAAGATAAGAACTTGTTATAGGAATGAATGTCAGTAAGATAGTCATGTATGAGACCAGGACCTGGTTGGATATGGCAAGGTATGGATATGGAAAGGTTATGAACCACACAGGTACTAAAAGCTTCCGATCTTTAAATAAAACTTGGACTGCAACCTTTTTGCTAACACTAATGAACACCACAAAATTATATTCTTGGTGTAGTGTTTGGGTTGAAAAGGAAGGCATCCAATTAATTGGGAAGACAATAGGAAGTGTGTGGAGAATGTGTCAACACATTGGCCAAAATTCCCAACTCATGGATGGTGATATACATGACTGAGATAAAGAGCATTATGTAAATCAATACAAGGGTGCACTAAATAAATAGGCATTGAGAGTTGTACTCATGTCTAGTAAGGGGAAGAGTTGCACTCATACATGATGGAATTGTATACTTAAATGCACTTTGCTGAATGCATTTTGTGAGTGCATGTATATATGTTTTTGGCATGGAAATAATTATACTAATGGCTGAAATGTTGCTAACTCATGAAGTTGAGAACATTTTAGGAACTGTTAAACATTGCAACAGGAAAGTTGCAATCCAAGTAGTCATAGGAATAGAGACTACAGAAAATTTTATGTTCAAAAAATTTAAATAATAAACTTATTGTTATTAATTATGAACATGCATATGCATAGAATGATGAGTCATTCTATTTGGTTAAATTGTTTGGTAATTGTGATTGAATTGCTAGGTGCAAACAATTCTAAGATCATTGCATAAGGTGTTGTACATGTTGAATTATGTTGTACATGACATACTGACAATTTTTGGCAGTATGCAAGATGGAGCCTTGCAAGAAAATGGTATGTAGTTTGGTGCCTATAGAAAACCACAAGGATGGTTGCATTCATAATATGGCAACAACCAAGATGAATCATGAAATAGAATTTCATGTTTTGGGGATAAAAGTTGAATTCCCTTTCGAACTAATTGGATTTCCTAAATGAATTATTTTATGTTCTCTCATGATAATTGCATGTGGGTGATGCAAATAAGATGATAGTGATAAAAGTTAGAATGTTGACTACAAAGAGTAGCTCGGGAAGATGTTGAATGGAGACCTTTGAGGGAATTTGGAACTCCTCGAGCCACGGTGCTCTAAGACTTATGGTTTGGCCTGTTGCTGAAGCCCAAGGAAAGGGAGGTGTAATAGTCGATGAATTGTGTGACAGTGAAGGTGTACACTCCTGGGGTGGGACAGGCATGTGGGGAAGGAGAGACTGTTGGTTGGAGTGTTGTTGAGGTTTGGTACCTTGGTCTAGACCATGTTGATGTGGAAGGTCTTCTCAAATCAAAATATAAGTACAATTCTCTATTTGTTGTATGATGTGTATGTTGTATATACAGGTTATAATGTTATTAAAATTGTCTATATATAAATATATATACATTGCATATATGCTTACATTACCTGCATCCATGAATGTACATTCTGTGTTTCATATTTTATTGCTTAAGAAATATATATACCTGATGCTAATCATGTAATCGATTGGAATGTGATTCAAGTGGAGCAAGAAGGTGTCTTGCAAGTGCATCCGGTGCACATATTGGACCGGAAAAGCAAGCAGCTCAGGAATCGATCCATAGGGCTTGTAAAGGTCCAGTGGACCTAGTATGGTCCTAAGGACACTACATGGGAGCATGAGGATTCTATGCGGGCAGAATACCCGCATCTTTTTTTGAAGATTTTGGAAATCTTGTTGATGCTGTGTGAAATTTGCACTGAGGACAGTGAAAAAATAAGGGGAGGGGATTGTAATATCCCCCAGTAGTGCCCCAGTTGTATTTATGAACTGTAATTATGTTTATAGGATGGTGAGCCAAGTGAATATAAGTTGGTGGGATTATGTGTTTATTAGGCCAGAGAGCCTAGGTGTTAAAGGCCAGGAGCCTAATTTTGTATATGTAATTATGCAGATCATTAATAAAATATAAACATCACTGCGTGCAGACCAACCACGAAGAAAGAGTGATGGGAGACTAAGATTCCACAAGGTTGGGTAAGGGAGAGGGGGATAAAAGGTTGGAAGAGGGGCTAATCTTGAGGGCTCAAGTCCTTGAATAATAATTTATTATTATTCCAAAGCTATGTGACAACATGTTTTTATCCTAAGTCCTGGGAGAGGCAACGCATGAAGCTCCAACGTGTGCAAAAAGGGAACGCATACTCGATGGAGTGCATGCATCTTCATGGGCGACATGTGTCAGCCCAGGAACATGCAATTTAACCCAAGAATTGAGCCGTGATGGGGGTTTGTGATGCAATTTAACTCTAGAGAAACTAGAGAATTGTATTGCAATTGTTGGATCAAACATGACAGTTTGGGATCTTGTAGTTATTCCTGCCTAACAAATTGGATCCAATATGGTACAATGAAGGATAGAGAAAAGAGGGACCCTTCATCTTCATATTTCCTTGAAAGAGTGTCTGCAACCACATTGTCTTTTCATTTCCTGTAAATGATCTCATAATCATATCCAAATAGCTTGGTCAACCATTTTTATTGCTTCGAGGATGAATGACGTTGCTACAGAAAATACTTGAGGCTCTAATGATCTATCTTAATTTGGAAGCATTTCCCCAATAGATAAGGACGCCAGAGATCCACAACATGTAGAATGACCATCATTTCCTTTTCATAGATTTATTTCCCCAAATGGCGCTCCGATAGTTGTTTGTTAGTGAACGCCAAAGGACTTCCATCTTGCATAAGGATTGTGCCAATTCCTTTCCTGGATGCATCATATTCTGAGACAAAAGTGTTTTTGAATTCGGGAAGGGCTAGGACAGGAGTTGTTCACATAACCTCTTTCAAATCATGGAAGTCTTGATCAGCTGTAGGAGTCGAATTGAAAGAACGTTTTTTAAGGAGAGCAATGAGAGGGGCTGCAATTTTTCCATAGTTCTTAACAAATTTGCGATAATAACTCATTAAAACTAGAAAACCACACAAACTCTTGAGAGTTTTGGGGAGAGGCCAAGCTGCCCATGTTTTACTATAGATGAGAATATCATCAAAGAAAACTAAGACAAAATGATGGAGAAAAGGATGAAAGACATGATTCATGAGACTTTGGAAAGTGGAGGGGGCATTACACAGGCCAAAGGGCATGACCTATAACTCATAGTGGCCCTCATGAGTTCGAAAGGTCGTCTTGGGAATACCATCCTCTTTTATACGTATTTGGTGGTAACTAGAATGAAGATCAAGTTTAGTAAAGTAGTGAGCACTACTCAATTCATCCACTAGATCATCAATGATAGGAATGGGAAACTTATCTTTGATGGTGAGTTTGTTGAGAGCATGAAATTCAAGAAACATGTGCCACATGCCTTCTTTTTGGAGGACCATGACAACATGAGAAGAATAGGGGATAGTACTATGGCGGATGACACCCGTGTCGAGCAATTCTTGAACAATTTTCTCAATTTCATTCTTCTAGGAAAAGGGATGACGATACGAGCGGACATTGGGAGGAAGACTGCCAGGGACTAGAGGAATGTAATTATCATGAACAACATGGGAAGGGGAAAGGACATGGAGAATTGAAAAAATAGTGTGGTGTTTGGAAAGTATAGATTGGAGGTTAGGATGCACAAAGGGTGTCTCAACTGCTTGAATGGCATTGAGTTGGGAAATAATGTTGTAATGGCCTTTTTTGAGGAGCTTTTCCATTCAATGGGAACTAATGATCTCAGGGGAGACTATTGTGATGCCTTGGAACTTATATTAATGGTCATCTGGTTGAAACTGCATGGTCAATTCCTTAAAATCCATGAGTATGGGACCGAGAGTGCGTAGCCATTATGAAGCCAACACAATGTCACAACCACCCATGTCGATAGCGAACATATGAGATTTCAGGTTGTACTGGCCAATTTGGAGACACACATTTTCACAATGCCCCCACATTTCATGGAACCTCCATTGACAATCATGATTTGAAAATTGTTGTATACATGGATATAGCGATGGGTTTCTTGAGAAATGCATCGATGAATGAAATTATGAGTGCTACCACTGTCAATTAGGATGATGACCTTCTAGTTTTTAACGTAGCCAATTAGCTTGAGGGTTTGGGGAGAAGAGAAGTGAGTGAGTGTTATCAAGGAAATGACTAGTTCAACTTCTAGTGGATCAGATGGCATAGTGATAGGAGCTAGCTTAGGTAGCTTGACTACATGAAAAGTCTCAATATCGTCTTAACCAACATCCTTAGAGATGGTCATGAACAACTTTTGTTCCTTACACTTGTGCCCCAGAAAATATTTTTCATCATAATTATAACAAAGACCTTTGAGTTGGAATTCAACCATTTTTGCTCGGGTTAGTTTTTGGATCTTGAGCGGGGTGGGATGAGGGGTAGGAGTGGAAGAGCAAGGGTGCAGAGGGAAAGAAGGTTTTTGGTGTTGGGAAAGAACAACCTGTTGATCTTCCTTGGCACATTGAGTAGCTTCCAACCAATTCTGGGGGTGAGTCATGAGGACTTGGGCTCAGATTTCATCCTTGAGGCCACAAATAAAGCATTCCTAGAAAAACGTATCAGACATGCCCTCTGTTCTAAAAGCTAATTACTCAAATGAAAATATAAACTCTTCCCCATTGTATCTGACTATTTCAATTTGGTCAGACAACCCAGGGAGCGTGTATCAGTGTCAAAGCAGTAATAAATTTCAACCACAAATTGGGTCCAAGCCACATATCCTTAGCATGATTTGCGACGCCATTGCCACCATTGCCAATGTTCAAGATCCAAATAGAGGACACTGTAACGAATTTTGGCCAAGTCATCAGTGATGCCATGCAAGGAGAAGTAGTGTGCCATTTGAGTGACCCAACCAGTGGGATCCAAGCCATCAAATTTGTTCACCTCCATTCATGGAAGATGTAGATCACGATGAAAAGGGTTGGACTGAAACTGTCGGGAATTGGAGGATGCGATACCTTCAAGGTTAGAAGGTTGATTAGATGAGGAATGGATTCCAGAAATGGGTAGTTTTTACAGGACCTTGGCAGAAAATGAATCAATTTGAGACTCAAGGTGGGATTCAAGTTGGTTGGCTGATCTAGGAGAAAATCGGTGGCCACCCACCTATTCCACTGGCTCAAAACATGGTGTTGAGGAAAATATATGAAATGATCTTACTCAAGCATTTTCAGATTATGCTTGGCTAAAGAAAAATAGATGGGAATCTCACCCTATGTTTATATCCAACAAAAATAACATCTTAACTCACAAGTATTAATTACGAGTGCTTAGGCTAGTCTTTTATCAATAAAAAGCTTGCTGGAAATTTACTTTTTATGCAATTTTATGAATATAACAGTTGTTGAAATAAATATAAAGACATAAGTAAAGACACCAAGATGATAATCAAGACAGATGAGACATAAATCAATCCTTTATTTCATTCCAATTCACCAAATAGTCATTCTTTTACAAAATTTCATGCATAAATTTAGGACCAAAGTCAAACTTAGACATCCCCGATGGAACATACAAAAGGAACTCTGACAGAAAATAAAAAAACCGAACTCTAAAATATGGATCAACTTGCCACAGATTGTTTCCCACTCGACTCTGCACAATAGCCTTTGTCAGTCATGAAAACTAATTCACAAATAGACAAGTCTACACAGACTATCAAAGATACATCAACACCTCTGAAAAACAAGTGTCTGAATGATGTAATTCAACCTGGAATCTTGTTGTCTACAATAAGATCCTGCTATCATAAAAAGAATTAGGCTTGTGATAAATTAAGGAATGAATGAAAACTGAACTATCTCAACATAAACTCAAATATCAAATCTTAGTATCCTTCTCCTTCTATCCTCCTCTTGTTCCTCCCTTTCCTTTTGCCTTTAAACAAATTAGAATTGGTTGAAGTAGTTGAACCAACTCATTAGTTAAGTTAATTAGAAGACTCAACCAACTTTTAGTTAGGGGGAAAAGTAATAGTCATAATAAGGGTTATAATTAAATAATAAGTAGTAGGTGGGACCCCTTGTGACTCCCCTTTAGTTCTTAACAATATTAACATACTAGTCAATTAAGTAAAAACACACCTCCTTGTGACTCCCATCATCAAATTAACATTTGATAATTTATCTCAATAGTGTTTGCAATTATTTCCAAAATTTATTACCAACATATCCAAAAGCATTCCATACGAAAATCTGAAGTCAACTGTCATCAACAAATAAATAAATAAATAACTTAAAATCCACATCTTCCGGTTTGTGAGGCAATCTTTCCCTTACTGATGCTATCATCTTTTAGTCCTTCTGAACCTGCCTTAGGCTATGTGGAATCTTTAAGCCTCATCTTTCTAATCATATGAGAGCAATCGTCCTTCCCATGCAAGTGAGAGGACATAGATTTACCAGAATTATCTGAAGATGTGGAAGGGGCAGTATCGGCCTTTTATTTTACAGAGGCGTAGTAGGCCTCTGTTTTTAGCCTTTATTTGAATAGTTCATCCCTGTAATCAACACACCTTAAAACGCGAGTTGGTCGAGCGGTTCCCTTTTGCTTGAAAGTAGGAAACTAACCACAACAAAAACCCAGTTGAACAATAGCCCGACTAGGGTGATGACCAGTGGAAGGAGTAGGGGTGACGTGCAGTAAATGTACGTCACCTCCACACTCAAGTTCATTCAATTTCCTGTTTCAACGGCCTTAACAAGAGCGAAATAATGTTTCTCAATAAAAGAATATTTAAATTCGTCATCAGACAAAATTTGACTCATGTAAGCCACTGGTTTTTCATTTCCTTGGTCATCGTTTTGCATGAGAACAACAAAAAATGCCTCCTCGGTGGCATTAGTATATATCATGAATTCCTTCTCAAAATACAGCTTCGCCAAAACCGGCGCGGAACTGATTGCTTTCTTAATCCCTTCAAAATCATTTTCGACATCATCTGTCCAACAAAAAGAACAATCTTGCTTAAGCAGATTATAAATTGGCTTGACCATCACAGCAAAATATGGAACAAACCTACGGACAAAGTTAATCACCCCCATAAAAGCTTGAACTTCTTTCTTGGAAGTGGGAGCAGGAAGATTAAGGATAGCATCAATCCTTTCAGGATCAATGCTTATTCCTGAATCAGAGACGATGTGTCCAAGGAGATTGCCCTTGGTAACACCAAAAATGGACTTGGAAGGATTTAGATAAATGCCAAATTTTCTACATCACATGAGGACTTTCCTCAGATGACCAAAATGATCTAATCATATTTTAGAGTATACTGTAAGTTATCAAGGTAGATCTGAATGATCTTACCAATCAAATCGTCAAAAGTTAATTGCATATCTCTTTGAAAGGTGGCTACTACATTAGATAATCCAAAAGGCATACGTTCATAAGAAAAGGTACTCCAATGAGTAATAAAGGTGGTTTTATATTTGTATGCTCTTTTTACCTTGATTTGATTGTAACCAGAAAACTTGTCAAGTAAGGACATCATTTGTGACCCTACAACTTGCTGCAAAATCATTTCCATGTTAGGGGGAGGGAAGTGATATTTTATACTAGCTCAATTTAATGTGTGAAAATCAACGCATAATCTGATCTAACCAGTTGTTTTCCGAACAGGAACCAGGTTTGAAACCCATTCATAATACTTAACCGGAAAGATAATTCCAACCTTCAAGAGTTTTTCCAACTCCTTCCGAATAGCTGCTTCTAGTGCAGGGTTGATAGGTCTTTGTTTCTTCCTGATTGGTTTTATGCCTTCTTGAATGGGGATGGCATGTTGTATAAGACCAGGATAAAAACCATGAAGATCCTCATAAGACCAAGCAAAAACATCTTGAAATTCGCCAAGCAGCTTGGAAAAATTCACTTTCTCTTCATCTGAACAGTTGGCACCTATTTTAACATTCTTTGGAGTCTCAGGTGTCCCAATGTTCAAGGAGATGGTTTCACCCACCTTCCTTTTTTACTCCTATTCTTTATGTTCCTCCTTGTTGCCTACAACACTCGAAGAAAATGAACTCTCTAGAGGAGTCAAGCCTTTAGGAATCTTATTATCTTCTATGGATATAATATCCTTAGGCTTAAAAGGTTCATTTTGGATAAAAGCGCAAATTCTCTCGTCGTTAGGGAAGAACTTCCAAGATTCTATATTGTCGGGAATATGTGGATGACACAGATATTGGAAAGTGCAATCGGGTTTGTGTGGTAGAATTTGTCGATTAGGGGAGGCTGCAAAAGATGCTAACCGATCAACCATTGAGTTTAACTCCCTCTTAACATGAGTGATGTTGAAAGATAAAAGGTTCGACATAAGCGCCCAAATGGTTTGGGTGTATCGTTTCATCAACTTATTGCTATGAGAGTAAATTTTACGCACAAGATTCACAACAAGCTCAGAATCCCAAAAAATTGAAAGGTGACCACAACCAAGATTATAAGCGTTTTCAATGCCTAATAACAAAGCTTCGAATTTAGTGACATTATTAGTGCAAGCAAACTCCAACCCGTAAGAAAATTTATGGATTTTTCCTACAGGAGAAATCAAGATAATTCCAGCTCTGTTACCTTCATTAGAGCATGAACCATCAAAGTTCATGTGCCACATGCCATCATCTAAATCGATTTGTTCCATGGGAATGTTATCCTCCTCAGCAAAGATGGAATACACTCCTAGGTCCTCTTCGATATAGTTTACGTTGGGTTGTGGGACACTCTCTATGTAAGGTGATATATTTCCTTCTCTAAGGACTATAATGTTTTTTTTGTTCCGAGGAATGGATAAATGTGTTTCGTCGAGCGAGAGGTATCCACCCATTAAGGTTTTCCAATCTCTTCTTAAGATGATTGAGTAATTTCTTACCGACATATCGATTACCTGAATGTTGAGGGTTGTCTTTATTTCAGGATAAGAACACAAAACTAAAGCCACATCTTTAATATCACCTATGGTCTTTTGTTGTAGACTATTATAGGAGAGCATGTTTCTGGCGTTTTCACTTGTACAAGACAAGCCTAGCTCTTCCACAATAATATTTGACATCACACTTGGGCCTGGACCGCCATCAATGAAGCAACAATGGGCGATCTTATCCATAATCTTTACAGCAATATAAAAAGGGGGATTTTTTACAGGGTAGAATCCTCTTCGTGTGCCTCTTCAGAAAGATTGGATACAATGGAAGATTTTCCTTCCATGAATTGTTTCAGATGCATCTGGTGTTCAGGGACGACAACCATGTCTAGAAGGGTTGCATTTGCTTTGATGTTGGCCAACTAATTCAAGATATTGTATTTGGAAGAGGGGAGAGGGGAGGTGATTCCTTAACTCTTAGGAACCTTAGGAACCTGGAGGGTAGTAGCGATTGAGGATGATCTCGGGCTAGAAGAACTGTGGGGAAAATCAAATTTGCCCTTGGGAGTATAGGCTTTGTTCCTAGTATTGATGACCATGACATCTTCTGGCTCTGCAAAATTTAGGACAACTATAATAGCTTCTGGTATTTTACCAAATATCCTATCTCTGGCACTCTTCTTTACCTCACATGTGGTTTCCTTGTGATGTTCCTCGCAAAAGTTACACCAACTTCGAGGCAAGATATCTTTAGGCTGAAAATTGTTTTCAACCGGATTTCTAAAAGGGGGTGCAGAAGAGGATGAAGCTCTAGGGATGAGAGGGGAGACAGTTCCCTTTCGCTTGAATGCTATCATATGATTATTCATATCTTGTATTAGCTGTAAGAGGGCGGATATGTCTATTTGTCTAACCGATTCTCCCTGGGGAAGACTAGTTCTTTCAAGTTGTTCTTCATACTCTGAGCACATATGCAGATCGGAACGAATATTATCAATGGCTTTCTCCTCAATCCTATGATGGTAGGGGGAAGGCAATTCATTGTAGTAATGCATGAAAGAGGCTTGGTTCTGAGGGAGGATGAGTTCGGGGATTTGATTGTATAACTTGGTGAAACACAAGTTGAAGGACTTGATGGTCTCACCATCCTTATAGGTAACGTTATTATACTCCCTTAAATTCTCAGCTAGGATTTTAGATTTCCCATAAGTGGATCAGAACCAATATATTAACTCCTCCCAGGTAGACAAAATATTAGGAGGAAGGTCAAAGAAGTCAGCTGCAACCTTTCCTTCCAAGGAATTTATGAATAAGCGCATGCAAGTATCATTGTCATTAGCCCCTATGTTATGACAAGCATTGGAAAATACCACCAGGTGCTCGTTTGTACTAACAATGTTATTTCCTGAAAACCTAGGAATATGCTCTTTAAATTTATGAAGTGGATGAGTAGCAGGTGCTAGGTTAAGAGGAGAGGACACATGCCATGGTGTGGTTGTGGTGTCTTCTTCGAACTGAAAAAGACCATACTTTTTGATGACTTTGGTGGGATTGGTGGTAGATTGGATAGGGATATGGTGTCTATATAAGCTACCAATCACTGATGATGATGAAGATTGAGAATATGGAGCACTTCCAGTGCCACCAGAACCACCACTAGATGTCATCTTGTGGATGAAGATGAGGGAAAGAAAGACGAATTGGATGAATTAGATAAAGTATTTGTTATCGGACTAATCGATAGGGGTAGACACTAACTGATCTCCCTAGATCCACCTAGATCTAGAACAAAACAGGACAGGACATGACTCTTTCCCTAAGTTTTGACTGTTGAATTGACTAGGAGGAAGGAACAAATAACATA
>SNQJ01S0285762.1:0-10984 GCA_010110895.2 Picea sitchensis
ATGGCTTAAAGCCGACATAATTAAAATAACATTACTAATCTAAATTACAACTAATGGCCTAAAGCCGACATAAATAAAATAGCATTACTAATCTAATATGCCCCAATTAAGGGGTAATGAGCCAATATTAGGGCTTAACATACTTATATTTAAAATATGGTTATATTGGATCTAGTTAACATTTTTATGTGTATGAAAGTCTTCTCTCCCCCTACTCTACCATTTCTTGAAGAAAAGGAAAGGAAAACTTGATTGTTGGTTGAAGAATAACAATGGGTTTTGTTTTCATTTTCCATACTTTCACTTTCCATTACATTTCAAAAAAGGGTAGCTCCTAGTTTGCATGCATGAGATTCGAACTCTAGTTCTCTTTAAAGTTTTTATGGGAGTTGTGGTATTTTTGGAATAGAAGTAAACTTTCTCAATTAATGGATGAAAATAATGGGTTTAAGTCTCAGGTTGACTTCACCAAAGTTTTCATATTTCACTTTGTTCTTGGTGTTATGTTTGAGTTGTTCTACAATTTCTAGTCATTTGTTTTGATTTGGGTCAAGCACAGATAGAATGTTTATCCCTGGAGGTTTTTGTTATGCAATTCATGGTTTGCATAATAGCCTTTTCTTTTGGAAAATTCCTACGTGATCGAACCCACTTGGTATTCATAGTTGTGTTTGCTTTGGTTCCACCCGAGTTGTTTTTATGATATAAAATTTATGTGTTTTGAAACTTTTCAACATGGGTTGTGGCTATTTTAAGGCCTAGATTCAATGATTGGTTTGGGTTTATTAAATTTTCATACAATGAGTTCTTCAACATTTTTCCTCACTCCTAGATTTATTGGTTTTAAAAGAGGTGATGGGTTTTGAACTCTAATCTTGTAATAATACTCACAAGCTCAAACCTAGGTCACTAGAATCATATATAGTCATGTCATTTTCCTTAAAAATTAAGTATTTTGTCATTTTCGCTATGAATAAACATTTTTTATGCATATTGAACAACTCTTATTTTCGATTGGGATTGAGATATTGAAGGAAATATTGGACTCCTCTATCAATTCTAATATGTTTGAAATAAGTCTAAATATGACAGTTTCAAAAGAATAAGTTGCAAACCTGAAATTATAGCTACGGACTCAGACTCAGGGTTTTCATATTCGAACACATGATGTCATTTCCATTAAAGTTAAGTTTGTTGAAACTCACATCAATATTGAGAATGGGGAGTGAATCAATATTTTATCAATTTTCTCTAATTTATTTTCTTTCAATGATTTAAAGTTATTTAGAAGTCCTTATTTAACCACTAATGCATGCAGAAATCAAAACAACACAAGAAGCATAGTAAACCGGGATTTTTACATGGAAACCCAATGTGGGAGAAAACCATAGAACATATTTATTTATGTTCTTCTGCAAGCACCTTACAATTTATAATTTTTCATATTGAAAATAACCCACCCATCATAGATAATGAAGACGTCAATCCTCTCAGGCACCAACCTGTCACAAATAATTAGGACACCAATCCTCTTAGACACCAACCTGTCATAGATAATGAGGACAACAATCCTCTCAAGCACCAACCTATTGCAGATAATGAGGACACCAATCCTCTTAGACACCAACATGTCCCAGATGATGAGGACTCCAATCCTCAGTGAGATTCAACTCACCCTAGAACCACCATGCCACCCTGTATTCAGTTTTCTCAAAACAAAATCTTACAAAACTGTACCTTTCTCCTCAATTCAAAAACCATCTGATATGTCTCCAATTCAGTTCCTTTGAATAGTTATGGGACCTTTTTCTTCTCTTTTCATCCCACTTTTTCGATCATAGCACATCCCTATTTATAATTTCTTTTCATGACTTCCTCTTACTATATGTGGACACATAACAGTTATATTGTGAACATATTTTGACCAAATCAATTTCCAGTTAGGTATATGTGGACATAATTCTATCTAAATTAAGAAAAATTCTTATCCCGTTACAACTATACATTCTTTGACTAAATCAAACATACCAAATCATCCTACGAATGAGCTCTAGCTTATCTCTAGCAACAGAAATTAATATTATCATAGCATCTCCTCAAAATTGATGCATCAATTCACATTATGACCCATTGCGTAGATGGAATAAGAGTGAAAGACTCAAGTCACAAGTATTCATCCTTTCACACTTGTCCTGCAGTGTGCTCACCCATTCGCCCCACAATATTGTTAGCACTCATTGGTGACTCACTCACTTGACTGTTGAACTTCCACCCATTTTGTCGCAGTTTGCTTAGTCGCTTGTTGCACCGTCTTTATCTCATCACACTCCATTGCATCATTCATTGTACTAGATCAAGGCACACTGTTATCATTCCACATTCATCACCACACTATAGCACCAACATCCATTGATCCACTCCTCAATCATGAACACTTCAATCACGAAAAAGGTTTTTCATCGCATTCCACTCCATCACACATCTCTCCATTGTAATTTTACCTTTGAACTGTGTTGCAGGTCATTCGCCTTCTCTTACGTTCACTCCTAATATTTGGCTTCTAATAGAAGGTTTCCATGCGTCTTCTTCGGAACCATTGCTCCAAGAAAATCTTGACCTTCTATCAGAATATATCTCGTCGGAGTATTCCTCCAAATCTACACTCCGATAGGCTGACTCTAAAGCTCTTTAGACTATCGTACCTTTGCAGTATCAAACTCTAACCCATGGTATATGTTGACCATCGATTTGGATAGACCTATATCCAAAATATCATCTTGATCATTACTGATAAACACACAAACAAAACCTTGGCATTTACAATTGACAATCACGATTACTCCTTCGTCTCGATCCAAGGGTCATTATTCATCGACGCATGCAAGTGTTATTCAAACTCTATTTTATTCACTTCATGCATTCATGTGGTCATCTTTGTGCCTTCATGTCTTCCTATGCATTTATATTTACCTTTCACACACTTCATCTACCTGTGTGCCATATTGTTTGGTGTTACATCCTTTACCTCTTTGACATCAATGACAACATATGCTCAACAATGTTTTTGATCCTTTGTTGTTTTTCTTGAAATATTCTTTGGGTTCGACTTAGCTTGGTCAATATACACAAGTATTCAATGTTGGTATAGTTTGTTCCATTTTGGTTATTGGTTGGAAATGTTGAAAGTTTAATGATTTTGGTACAGAGTTCAAATAATTGAAGTTTAATTAAAATGTGTTGTGGTTTTGATCCTCTTAATGTGTTGAACTTTTATGGGCATTGGTATATAATTTAATTTGATTATAGATTTAGTTCGAGCATAGAAAAACATGGATTTAATAGTGAAGAAATTATTGTTTATGGTTATGGCTTGGAAAGACAGGTACATTAAAGGGTTTATCATATGATTGATTTCAATGGATATGTTATGCATGGTTATACATACAATGACTTATATTTTATTATCATAAAAGAAAATTTATGAAAGTCACATGGTTGTTATATAGACTCATTACCCTCGTTAATTTCACTTTGCATAAGTTATTTCCCTCAAATATCGTTCATTTAAATTCATGCTCCATTATTACCATGTTTATATAATTAAGATGAAATGAGTATGGATGCATGACTAGTATGATTATCTAATGGCGAAATGTTTACAGCATATATGAATGATTGAATATGGCTTGAAGAAAACTCTAGACTAATTGAGTTTCCTGAGAATACTTGCAAACAAGGTTAAAGTTAATAGTTTGGATGTGCTCCTTATAATTTTCTATATGGAAGTAGTGGTATGCATGTATGGATTTCAAACATGGATTTTATGGATGAATGTATTCAAAGTTGTACTTTTATCCCTGTTTCACTTTTCCCATTCATGTCCCTTTTGTGTTGCATGATAGTGTTATCTCAAATCCAAATTAATCATGATGACAAATTGTGTTGGATGTTTTATTTTATTGTGTCTTATGCATGTACTAATTTGACTATGATGGATATAGTCATATGAGCTTCTTCAGTAGGGATAGTAGCAGAGGGGGAAATAGAGGAATAAGAGGCAGACTCCCTAACATATTTTTCCAACCTGGGGAACATAACAAGTTAAGGTTTTCTATACATTTTGACATTGATTCAGACTAATTTGAGCAGTTGATCCAAATTGGTCACTTAAATCTTGGTGGAAAGCATGTCTTACCTCAGCCCCAAGTACCCCACAATATTATCTTGCAACCTTAACCTAGTATTTTCAATGTTATTGAATCCCCTGTGTAGCCTCATAATTATGGATGGGGTGGTATACCTACCAATCCTTCTTTTGGTTCCAATCAATGTCCTATTGACCCCCCTCCTCCTCTAGTTCATATTTTTGTCACTAATGCATCTTTTCCTTCTCCTCTGGTTCCCAACACTACCAATCCATACTATTGCTAAAAACACATATATGCATCTTCCTCCTCCTCCAAAAGATCACAAAACCACTCCTCATGGATCTCAAGTTGACAAAGGAAAACATCCAATTACCTCCACCAGCATGGCTATGTCCTCTTCCTCTACTCACTCTAAGATAAAATCAACAAGCAGTGGTAAGAGAAGTTTAAATTATATGAATTCAAAGGTAGCCCAACTGGAAGAAAAGAAGTCTCAATATGAGGACTTCATCAAGGAAGGGAAGAATTTTTCAAAAATAAATTCCCTGGGATATATTAATTTTGTTTATTATGACATTTGACTATGACACTATTTTGGATAGATGGCAGAACCGTGATATTTATTTTTGAAACTTTAAAATATCATGTTAGTTTATGGGAGATACAAGTGATAAATATCATGGTAATTTTGATGCATGTTTATGGTATGTTATATGGTTTTGATACTTTATATTTGATGATATTGTGGAGAGATAAGGAGAATCTATAATTGCTTATTGAAATAAAGGGTACATGATAGAGAGGGACGCCACCTATTTAGTTATTATATTATTTATTAGTTATCCTTATCATAAAATTACTTGTCCTATTTATTAACTAAATTCATTTAACTTAAATAACTAAAATTAGTTCAACTACTTGGAGAACTACCTTTTAGAGAATAAAAGGAAGAACATAAGGACAAGGAAAAAAGAAGGAATTAGAGAGAAATAATTATGATAAGGTTTTCTCTTGTTTCATATTGATATTTTTGAATTTCATTCTTTCATTTTATGAGTTCTTTAAGACATAAATCCTCTTTTTTACAACAAGATAATTCTAAAGGTGGAAAAGAAGAAAGGACTAAGAAGCATAGACATTTGACATGCTTCAAAAGGTCATTCATTTTTCTTGGAAATTTGTTTAGTTTCATTAGGATTTATGAATTAATTTTCAGTTCTAATTAAGACTATTTTGAAGAGTCAAGACTAGATGAGCTTATGGCTTGGTTGATCTAGTACATTTTATTCTTGGTCATTTTATTTTAGAAACCAGTTGTCTTTGTATGATTGTTAAAATTCCATCCTAGAATTCTAGGTATGATTTTGGTCCTTACCCTCGTAGGGGTTTTAAAGAGGAATTTTGTTGTAACTCAGAAAATCTATCATTAAAAAAAATATGGTTCATTCTCAATTGAGACTTGTGTTATTGGTTTTCAGAATGTATGCATTATTAATTTCGTTCATTTTAATTTTATAAACATATACACATAAACATTTTTACATTTTTTCAAAAACAAAAACATACAACTTGATAATAGCATCAGGATGAAGAACCTATTTATTGAGGGACGATGGATAATTTTTCATAGGATATAAACCCAAGGTAGCATTCCTTCCTATCTCACCTTATCCTAGCAAGATTCGAAAATGCTTGAGTGAGGACTTTCCATTCCTCGCATCAAAAAATGGATATCCTCTCAGCTTGAGAAGACCTTGGTTGGCCACAGTAGATGCCTACATAATTGTTTTATGATTCAGACCTTTTTATTCCATTTGCACCATTAGTACAGGCCTATCTAGTAGCGCAATTGATGAGGACAACTTCATCTCAAATTTTCTGCAAAATCATTACCCTGTGATGTAAAAATAGAGGGGCATAAATGATAAAGATAAATCTGAAATATTTGCTGACAAAGAAGGGGAATCATGGGAAAAAAATATTTCCACTAGAAATTGATAACTCCACTATCAAAACCATATAAATATACCCCTCTGAAACACTAAAATTCAACAATACCTTACTGATAAAAAAGAGAATAAATTATTATTTCTTCTTAAAAAACACATTGCAATGTTTTCATGTTACTACAAGGAGATGAGAAGCATCAATCCTTCCATCTACACCCATCACATATACATTAAATAATAATTCAAACCAATTAGGCAGCATCAGAGGAAAATGAACCTTGCATTAAAAGACATTGTCAAGCAAGAACTACAAAAACTATTATATGTTGGATTCATTTACCCAACTTTAGATAGTGAGTGGGTTTCACCATTAATAATTTTCCCCAAGAAGAATGGAAAATGGAGAATATGTGTGGACTATATGGAATGAATAAATCTACTGGGAAAGATCATTTTCCCTTACCTTTCATTGATCAAGTCCTAGATGTCTTAGTAGGGAAAGAATACTTTTCATTCTTAGATGGATTCAGTGGATACAATTAGATAGAAATGAGTCCTAAAGATCATGATAAAACTACCTTCACCTTCCCCTAGGGTAAATTTTCTTACAAATTCCTTCCATTTGGCCTATGCAATACCCCAACTAATTTACAAAGGGTTGTACTTAGCATCTTTCCGGACCTCATACATGACATAATAGATATCTACATGGATGACTTCACTCTTTATGGAAACTCTTTTGATGAAGAATTAATTAATATTGACAAGGTTCTCCAAAGTTGTGACGAAATGAACCTCTCCCTTAGCCATGAAAAATGAAACATGATTATAAATGAAGGGGTTGTTCTAGGAAGCCACTTGTCTTCTAGAGGGATTGAAGTAGATGAAAACAAAGTAAAAATCATTAAACATCTACCTACCCCTCTAAGAAAAAATGGTGTTGGAAGATTCCTTGGACATATAGGTTATTACATAAGGTTCATCAAATATTTTATCAAATTATCCTCTCCTATGTTTACCTTGTTATCTAAAGATATAGAACTTTGTTGGCGACCACAATATCAAGAAGCATTTGAAAATATCAAGGAAAATCTCATAACATCCCCTATTCTTCAAGGTCTCAATTGGATGCTTCCTTTTTACACCCATATATATGTCTCATACAAAGTAATAGGGGTAGTTTTGGGACAAAATGAAGATAAGAAGCCTTATACAATTTATTTTATAAGAAAAAACTTGTATGGTGTATAGTTGAACTACACAGACACTCAAAAGGAATTTCTCGTAGTGGTTTATTCTCTAAACAAATTTAAACATCATGTTATAGGATATCAATTTTTTATGCATACAAATCATTATTCTATCAAATACTTAATGAAAAAACCTGCCATTAATGGAAGAATAATTAGATGGTTTTTTTTATTGCAACAATTTTATCTAACCATTCTTGACAAGATAGGAAAGAAAAATTTTGATGCAGAGTTTTTATCAAGACTGGAAAATCATGTAGATGGAGACATGATAGATTATCATTTTCCATATGAACTCCTTTTTTTCAATTTCAGTAGAAACCCCCTAGTTTGCTAACATATCCAACTACTTTACAATAGGGAGGTTTCCTCAACATCATCCCTACATGGATAGATGCAAAATTGTAAGAAAGAGTAAAGAATACACTTGGATTGTAGGATATTTGTTCAAGCTTGGGCCAAATCAGATCTTGAGGAGATGTATAAGAGATGATTAATTACATGACATCCTCCATGTATTCCATGATGAACCATGTGGAGGAAATTATACAACAAAGAGGAAAACCTACAAAATCTTGTAGGCTAGTTACTATTGGCCCCTTTCACAGGGATGCTTAGTAGTATACCTCTCATTGTGATGAGTTCCAAAGGATGGGGAAACCCACAAAAAGGAATGAAATTCCCTTACAACCCCAAATATCACTAGAACCTTTTGATAAGTCGAGTTTGGAATTTGTAGGGCCCATTGACCCCCCTTTACAAAAAAAAGACACATCCTAGTGTGCATTGATTACCTAACCAAGTGGGATGAAGTGAAAGAAATGAAAGTATATACTGAACAAAAAGTGGTTGAGTTCCTACATGATAACATATTTTCAAGATTTGGATACCCTAGGGAGATAGTCATAGACCAAGGATCTCAATTCACCTCCAATATCATAGAAACAATCATGCAAAAACATCACTTTTGACACAGGAAGCTCACTATTTATCACCTACAATCCAATGGACAAGCAGAAGAGACTAACAGATAATTAGAGAGCATCCTCACCAAGACAGTCAGCGTGAATAAAAAGGACTAGGAAAGAAAGTTGATAGAGGTAGTTTGGGCATATAATATAACATGGAAAACTACAACATGATTTACACCCTATGAGCTATTTTATGGTAATAAGGTCATACTTCCCATTGAGTTTGAATTTGTCACTTTAAGAGTAGCATCTGAACTAAATATGGGCATCTCATTAGCACAACAAGAAATATTGCAGCAATGAAATTCCTTATATGAATATAGAATGCAAGCACTCTTCCAAACTGAGGTAGTACAACCACAAAGAAAAATATGGCATGATAAGAGCATCAAGACTGTTAATTTCAAGGAAGGGGTATGGACCCTATTGTTGGATTATTGAGGGGGGGGTGAATCAGTAATAGATCAATTATCCTTTTTAACCACAAAATGTAAGTGTTATATCAATGTAACATTATCATCCAATAGTTGCAGAGTAAATAAACAATGAACAAATGAGCAATCTTACACATACACAGTACACCATTGTTTTTACGTGGAAAACCAAAGCGAGAGA
The DNA here is from genome assembly GCA_010110895.2 of Picea sitchensis. NCBI lineage: Eukaryota > Viridiplantae > Streptophyta > Pinopsida > Pinales > Pinaceae > Picea > Picea sitchensis. The sequence goes on from SNQJ01S0285762.1 coordinate 8,934, forward strand.
AAACCAAGGAATGATTTTTATTATATGTCTTTAAGAATTACATTCATTGGAAGCACCATCTTCCTTTGTTTTCCAGCTGCAACTGGAAGGAGGCTCCAATCCCCTAGTTTCTCAGGCTACAACCTTAAGGAAGCTCCAACTCCCCAATTATCTGGCTACGAACAAAAGGAGGATACAACACCCTAGTTCCTCGGGATACAACCTGAGGGAAGCTCCAACTCTCCAATTCTCTAGCTAAAACTAGAAGGAGGCTACAACCCCCTATGTTCTCCGACTACAACCAGAAGGTGGCTACAACCACATGTCCTTGCCCCGTCCAACTGACCTGCATTACATCTGGTATGGATGTTGTCACATATAGTAAGCTACCAATCATTGACATGTATTGCCTCCGGTCTGTAGAATTGGAATCATCATCTTTTCTCAACTTGCAATTGGTTTGCATAGGAGTGGTAACTAGTTTGCAATCTTCCATTCTGAACATCTTTATCATTTCTCTTATATACTTAGTTTGAGAAATAAAAATTCATTGGTTGCTTTGACATATCTGAAGACCCAAAAAGAAGGATAGTTCTCCAAGTAATGAAATTTCAAATTCATTTTGCATATCCTTTGCAAATTTTTGGCTTAACCTGTCATTAGTACTTTCAAAAACAATATCATCTACATAAATTTCAATTAATAAAATACTACCTTGAGTTACCTTGATGTAGAGGTTGTTGTTTGCGCTTCCTTTACATATTTCGTAGTGATTTTTTTCATTGTTGTTTCTCATCATTACTCTGTTTTGAATTTGAATTGTTGTATGCACTACATGTGTCCAAAACATATTTGTCAATTTGGAATCCATTAGCATTGTTCGAGCCATTTCCTGTGTAATTATCATCCATTATGACAATGTTCCTTTGTCTATGAACCACTCTCTGAACCAATCTATGAATCCATGCTCTCGTCCACTGTCATATATATGTCCAAACCTCCTAAGTGTTCTTACGAATCCATTTATGCCCATACTGTCCAAGACTCTACTTGCACAACTGTCCATAATGTTGACCCATTTATCACTATACTATCATGAAGTCTTGATTAATATATCAAAATTTACTTATGTTAAGTGACTGCTCTGGATCTATCTTCTCAAACTCAGCAAGTTGCTCAAAGGATGGTTCTTTGGTCTATCACAGCTATTGCATAGACTCCCCCTATATAATATGCATATTACCTAGGAGTCTCTAAGTCGGATGGCTCAGAACAATTCATGCTCTGATGTGTATTCATCATCATCTTCATTGGTATATTCATAATCATCTTCATTGGTAGATTCATCATCTCTCTAAGTTATGACTTCTTTCTGTATGTATGTGGATTCATCTTTCACTACAATGCCTGAAAGTACAATCTCTTGAACCTATTCTTTATTTACCTGTCCTTCTTTTCTTTTAGTTATTTTCCAAACCTTTTTGTATCTGACATCTTTATTTTTCTCTGTAGAATTTTCTTCGTCTCGTTTTATTGACAATCTTGTGATCTCTGGTATATGTTATTTGTTCACATGTTCTTCATGTTTTCTTATCCATACTTTCTTATATCTGATAGAAGTGTTCTCTTTCATGGAAGTATCGATCATGCTTCTACAATCACTAGCTATGTGTCCATAGTTATGAAATTTGTAATATTCAATGTTACGTGGGGTCACATAGGCACTTCTTGCTTGAGAATTTATTTTATAATCCCTGCAATCTACAACCTTATGTCCAAAATTAGTACAATAAAAAAAATGACCATAAAAGAAATTTGCATACCTGGGAGTGAATGATCTTCTTTTTGGTGTAGTCCTTTTGAATTTCTGCCTTGATTGATCATGATCATGATTGAATATTTTTTGTGTCTTGAACATGGATGGTCATCTTGAATATGTATCTTCAATAGTTTTCTTAGATTCTAGTTGACCATGATTCTTTCCTTTGAGTACTTCTGCATAACTCTTTCTATTTTCTTCATTCTTCTTTTCTAGCAACCTAGAGTGCTTCTCTTCATTCTCTATAACTGAT
>SNQJ01S0285764.1:0-10984 GCA_010110895.2 Picea sitchensis
AGTCTTTTAAGTTCTGTACATCATCTATAATTGAGCACCAACTCAATGTGAGGCTACTACCTCTGTTTTACAAGCTGCAACTTGTTTGAGAGCACAAAATCTCTTATTTCTCTAGCGCCCACTAGAAGGAGGCACCAACTCCCCTTATGTTCTAGCACCAACTGGATGGAAGCACCAACTTCCAGTTACATAGGCTCCAACCTATATAACAGAGAACACTTGTTCTCCCTTGCAACACCCTGCCACCCTGGTTTCTTTGGCTGCAACCAGATGGAAGCTACAACTCCCATGTTTTCAAGCTCCCACTTGAACCTATGAGGAAAATAGTCCTCCCTAGCACCTCCCAACCACCCTGGAATATAAATGAATATTTAAACAACCAACTACATAGATAAATCGATTCTTACCACTTCTTCTTTGTTCTGTAAATCTGGTCTTTTTCTAACTGTTCTACAATTCCTCTGTTCCTTTGTCTGTTCTGCAAATATTCTCTGCTTCAACTTGTTCTGTCATTCTGCTCTGCTTCAACTTGTTCTGTCATTCTACTATGCTTCAACTTGTTATGTCATTCTACTCTACTTCAAGTCTTTTCTTCAACTGTTACTCTTCTCTGAGTTTTATCTCACACTGCGCATATTCTCAATCTCACACTGCGCATCCTGTGATTTTCCCCTTCTTACAGTTTAATTCATTTTTTTTCCAGAATGACTAGCATCACATAGTCTATATATTTTTCTTTTATGCACAACACCCACAGTAGTTACACTTCGCATCTTCTTCGGCCAAAGAAAACCGTCTAAGAAACTGAAACGCCAATCTATCAAGAATCATGAATCAATTTTGCTAATTGATTCATAACTGATGAATTAATTGTGAGAGAGAACAATAGCCCTCCGATCATATTCAATCTTATATACACCATTGGATGAACTTTATCAATCTTTCCTTTAAATAGAGTTTTGACATTTTGGCATTCCTGTGGCCAAGTGTCTCGACACTTCATGTCCCAATATCCGAAGCTCTGATACAGAGCTTTTCTATGCTAGCTCTTTCCTCTATATGACCATGGCCATGACCAAGCGCTTATGCAAAAATTTCTTTTTGTGAATTCTCATTTCATGAGTCTAGAGATGAGGCATCTCGACTCTCCAAGTCGTGATCCCCGAAACCCTAAGATGGAGCTGAGATCAAGGGTCCACGATCTCGATGAATCTACGGTCCAGATATCATCATGAATTCACATCTTGCAATTCCTTCAATCAAGGTTCTTTTCACTCCAAGTTGCGATAGGCGAAACTCTAAAATGGAGCTTAGATCAATGTTCCACAATCTCGATGAATCTATGGTCTAGATCTCATCGTGAATTCGCATCTCACGATTCCTTTAATAGAGGTTCTTGTCACTCCAAGTCGTGATAGGAGAAACTCCAAAATGAAGCTTAGATCAATGGTCCAGACCACACCTTGATTTGACGGCTGGGATTAAATTGCGATTTTGCATATCGTGATTTTGATGGTTATGTTTCGAAATGGAGCTCAGATCAATGGTCCGGAACAAATCTTGAACTGACAGCTAATATGGTTTCGCGATTTCGCATATCGTGAATTCAAGAGGTTAGGGAACCCCATTCCTTTGAATTTCCAGTCAGTGACATGATGATATTTCACCACGTATCGTACCTGAAGATGGATAGTCCTCCTTCTTTCAGGATTTTGTGAGCCCATTTCTCCTTGCACTTTAATGAACGTGTAGGTCCTTCATGATTCAATGATGATTGAATCTGACACTCATATCTGATGCCTGAGATCTATCCTCCTCTTCTGTGCATTCTTCTTGTCTACTAACAGATCTGACGGTCCTCCTTCTTTTATGAATTTTGAATGGGATCCAACGATCAGAAATTCTTCTCCTCCTGAGCTTACTTTGTTCTGCTTACTCTGATCTTTCCATTGATGATCTGCCAGCACTATCTCTTCTGAGCTTATTTGAATCTCGAATCTTCTCTGTAGCGTTATCTCATAATGTCCATCTATTACATACTTTCTATACTCATGCCATCTTCATTGTTGTACTTTCCATCAATGACAAGCATTCGCTATCTTTTAAATATTTTCCAACAATGCTTGGAAGGGCCTGCCACTAAGAAAGGAATTCATAAGTTCATCGAGCAAGAGGCCTTGGTGAAACAACAAGTCGAGGTAGCTCGAGCTAAGCTCTAGGCCTTCGAAGCAGTATTGCCCAGATCAAAGTGACTCAATATGAGTCACAGATGAGTGTTGGGGGCATGTTGGCCCTTGACCAGGTTTGGAGGAAATGCTGGTCACGTTTGACCATTTTTGGGACTTCGATAGGTTGGTCGAAGACAGAATGCCCAGGCGAAGTGGAGATCGCGGTATCTCTCCCATTTTGTGGGCTTTTGGGGATTTTGGGCTTTATGTAACGGGTATGGGATGTCATCCCATGGGTTTACCCATGCTTAGGATCCTTTTGTAATGTATAATAAGTATCTAGGCGATGTAAGTAGAGGTCATTTTTTGAATTCATGGGCTTAGTGCATGACTAGAGTATGTTAAGACTTGCAGAGATAAGTGCAAATGATTGTAAAAGGATTTGTGTGTATACTGTGTAAGGGTTTGTGCTATGACATGATTTTGAGGAAGGTGGATCTAGTACGTTGTGCATAGATCACCTATTCAATGCGGAGTGAGCTCTGTGGCTCTGTGCCTGTAAGAAGATTGAAGGAGACTAATAAATAAGAAGAAGAGTTTGTGGATGTAGCTCCACACTGGGGTGAACCACATATATCATGTGTCAATGTGCTTTATGCTATGTTGTTCATGTTATTTATGTGTCTATTTTCTTAGTGCATTGTTCTTGATGTATGATAGATAGATCTATGAAAGATTAGTGCTTTATGATGTGAATGAATGTTAGATCTAAGCTTATGCTATGTGCTAAGATGTTTTAAGGGTTAGATCTTATGTTGATCTGTATCTAGGGTTCAATCTACAATGTGAATAAGAATCATAACTTAATGCACAGTGTTAGATAAAGTGCTCTATTAAGGTGTTGAAATCATAGATCTATATCCCAGCTAGGTTATAGACACTTTAGTCCTGCAACCCCCCCTACCTCTACCTCGAGTGAGACTTCATCTGCTTTGTAGGTGTTGCTGAAAGGGCAAGTAGTTAGGGTTTTTTTGGTGTGATGTTGAAGCGTTGAACCTCGGATCTTCCCTTGTGCCAATAAGACTGAAACTATAAAATTACAAAACTGAAAACAACTTGCTCAAATGGTGGTAGCTATCTTTGAGAAGATATGTGGCTTCTACATGCATCCTTCTGAGAAGAATGATTACAATGAGGCTCCAAATGAATTTTTAACATAACTCATGAATTCCAAAACCACATACATCCAAAAAACTAGCCCTAGCTGATGAAACACCAAAAGTTATGTGGGTCCCGAAGGGTAAGTTGGTACCTCTACTTTTTGGGGTCATAACGTTTGCATACAACCTCCATTTTAGGCACATGATAGCCCATTGGAAAGGTATTTTCAAGAACTACACATTATGTCATCAAAATTTGATTTCATCCATAGTTTGACTATGGAAAGCCAAAAAAAACATTGTTTAGGGCCCCAAAATGGTCCTAGAAGTACATAAAGATTTACCGATATAAAAATTTCCAAAATAATCTAGTTGGATTAGGTGGGTGGCCACCAATATCTATTAAATTTGGTAGCATCGACATTCATTCTCCAATGAGAGGCCATATGGGCCACCCTGAGGCTAGCCAAGGAGATTTGGATAATCAACCAGTCTTGTGAGGTATTGACAAAATCCAGCGGGAACATACAACCTCTATAAGTCAAACCAAAATTCAAGATGAACAAGATGCTATGTGAGTCTAATGAAAAATTCAAAGGGAATGTACAACCTCTATGAGCATAGACAGACTAGTGAAAAATTCAGGGGGAACGTACAACCTCTGTGAGCATAGACAGACGTGCAAAAGTCAGGGGGAACATACAACCTCTGTGACCCTAGTCAAACCTTGTGAGCCATGAGCAAACGTCTAGGCATCTAGAAAAATTCAGGTTGAATATAAAATTCCTATGAGCTAGAAAAAAATCATATTCCTAATATTGCAAATGATGTAATTGTATTGTTCTAGTGTGTTGGCACGTGTAAACATTGTCCACCATGAAGAGGATTTTTAATTGCCTTGTCAAGATTTGTTATTAAAGTCTTAAGTCTAGTTCCATGTTAGAACTAAAGTGTAATGTTGAATTGCAACTAAAGTCTTGAGTCTAGTTCTATTTTAGTAATGTTGAGTTGCAACTAAAGACTTAAGTCTAGTTCTAATTTCAAACTAAAGCATGTCAGTCTCAAGTCTAGTTCTAAGTTCGAACTACATTGTAATGCTGAGTTGTAACCAATCTCAAGTCTAGTTCTAAGTTTGAAATAAAGTGTAAAGATGAGTTGTAACCAATCTCAAGTCTAGTTCTAAGTTCAAACTAAAGAATGAAGCTGAGTTATGTTTAATGCATGCAATCAGGTTACTATTTCGAGCATCCCCTTTTCCCCTCTTCAACCTATATAAGAAGAGGTTGAACCCTCTCTTCAACACAATTCTGCAACACAGTTTTGAAAGACGATTTTTATATGCAGGTTGAGGGTGAATCAATAGAGGAGCACATCAGTGATAAAGAGGCATCATATCAGAGGTGTATTTCAGCAAGGTCTTGTAAGTCTTTGTTAGGTCAGAGTCATCTTGGAAAGCTCTTTGAGAGTAGAACATTCATGGTGGATATTTGTAAGAGATATTACATTATTAATGCAATAAAGGAATATTGTTTGCTAGAGTTTTTCTCCCTGTATAGGGTTTCCCCAGGGTATATGTGTTGTTGATATGCATGTTTACTTATCTACATAATTATTTATATTCAATTATGATTTGGAATTGTTGAAGTGTATTAAGCTGGAATCAGAGTATTGAAGAAAATAAAAGAATTAATTCGCATAAGAAATCAAGCTCATAATTTAACATGGTATCAGAGCTTAGGGTGTGTTAAACATGTTGAAATGCAGCAGCAGGTACACACAAATCCAATCAAGCTTGATTAATTTTTCAGTGTGAGGACCATGGCATCCTCCATTTCAGTCAGGGCTAAAGATAGGCTTGAAGGAGATACCAACTTTAATGTGTGGAAGCTCTGTATAACAAATATCTTTCAGGAGCATGATCTTCAATAGTATGTGACCACAATGGTGGAGGAACCAACGAATAATGCAGGAAGAACTACCTTCAGGAAGAGTCAAGCAAAGGCCAAGAAAATCATATTTGACTCATTCAAAGACAATTTAATTCATGCAATGACTTCGTTGATGACTTCCAAGGACTGTATGGATACATTGGTGAATCTGTATGAGAAATAGGCTCCATGTCAGAAGAGGACACATAAGAACAACCTTAAGTATTTAAAGATGGAGAAAGTTGAATCAGTGGCATCTTTCTGTTCCAGGATATCTCATATTAGAAATCAACTTTTGGTCACAAGGGTGACAGTGGACGATGATGATTTAGTACAGGCCATTTTTTATGGTCTTCCTTCTTCATGTGAGACCTTCTTATCCAGTATAAGTGGGAGAGAGATTCAACCCACATTTGAGAGGTTATGGCATGATTTCCTCCAGGAGGAGAGTCGCACAGCTAGTAGGAGAGAGCCAATGAAAGAAGAGCACTCAAATTTAGCATCAAGATTCAAGGGAAAGAAAAAAGTATTTCTAGAAAGGATCTCAGTGGAAGACAAACACCAAAGGTACATTCAAAGGCAATAATATTGATACGTCTAAGATTAAATGCTTTAGATGTAATAAGTTGGGTCATTTTGCTAAATATTGTTGGTTTAGAAAGAAATATCCTAGGAAAGGGAAACATCATGCCTCAATTGTTGAGGATGATGAACCCAAAAGAAATCAGAAAATTCATTCTAATGATAAAGAAAATAGGAAAGAATATTATTTGGTTTCTGACTTATCCAGTTCAGTTTCCACAAGGCTGAAAACTTGGTTAGTATATAGTGGTGCATCAAAGCACATGACAGGGTACAAGGATATCTTCTCAGATTTTGAGACAATATTTTGTAGAGCAGGTCGATCTTGGGGGTGAAAAATGTTACAAGATAGAGGGAGTAGGATTTATCTCCTTCGGATTGGAATCTGGGGCTAGACTTCATGTTGATGAAGTATTATATGTTCCAATGATCCGTCAGGATTTTTCGAAATGACTTATGGTTGAGTTTTTAATTGTATGCATTAATTGACCATTGGGAAAATTAATGAAAGAAGGAGAAAAGAAATTGAATTACACATCCATTAACATATGTGAAAATCTGAAATGCAATGAAAAGCATCAAACCATAATACACAGGTTGATAATGGAGTTCGACACAACTTTGCCTACGTCTCCAGGCCTTTTCTCTGTGAGGGAGGCTTCTTTATTTCTGTTCGAAAGATTAATAGTACATCTTTACAATGTTGAATGGATTCCAGACTAATCTGGTCATGTTCTCCCAGATCTCTAGAATCTTTCACAACTTACGTCACCTGAAACGAATGTCCCGAGCTCTTAGAAATCGTCCGACGGTATCTCCTCCTCAACAGCTTCCCTGCCTCAAACTAGCTTGACTTGGCTTTGCCTCAGCATCTCTGCTCTCCAAAACCATCAAAAAAGTTGTCCCAAAAGCTCCCTCTTGGCCTCAAAATGGCCTTGGTTAAATAGTGGGAAATTTGGTTGCTTATCCCCAACTTCCTCCCAAAAATTAGGCTCTAAAAAAGCCTAATAACTCCCAATTACATTAAAAATGAGTTTAACAATAATTAAAAACTCAAATGGTTACAAAAACCCACTTTTTTAAACTATAATATAGTTAATTTGTGCTTAGCCCCCTCCAACTGGACGCGCGCCCCTTTTATAAGGTCACATGGCTTTTTAATAAGGCCAAGCGCTAGCCCGTGGGCTAAGCGTTGGCCCCCTTTGGCATTATCCCTTGGTTCCAACGGTATGTGGCATATGCCCTGACGCTAATGGTTAGAACCGTTATAACCAACGTTTAAACCACGCAATGTAACCGTTGGAAACCAAAACTTAAACCACGCAATGTAACCATCGTAAAATCCCGCTCGGTCACATGAAACAATGTAACCATGGCTACATTTCAATTCCCGCGCTCCGTTTACATAACCGTGCTCCTGGTTATATGCAATGGTCGTATTGCATAGTGTTTGCGCCGAGGGATGGAGCTAAGCCCCGACCCTTTTTCCGCCGATTCAAACCCTCCATGCAGAATAAATACCAATTCCGCCGAATCGTAAACAAGCACCATGGCGTGGTCTAACGGTCGGAGGCTCCCTGCGAAGGCGTTGTGCGAAGGAGGTCCGGGGTTCGAATCCCCTGGGCCCCAAAATATTTTTGACATAGGCCTCATTGGCTAAACCCGGGGTGCCATGTGGCAATCCGTGATTGGGCCACATGGCACCTTACCATTCACCCAAAGCATGCCACGTGTCAACCATTGATTTGACGAAGACAACCAACCGGATCATGCCACTTGTCAATCGCTAATTGGCCCACGTCACTGCCACGCGTCGCTGCCACATCACTTGTCGTACGATGATGATGTCATCCAACATGTACACTGTTGATGTCATCCCGTGCCACGTGTCACCCTTCCAGTGGTGACACGTGTCACCTTGGGATTGGTCCAACCGTACGCCCAAAACGCCAAATTTGCCTGACACGTGTCACTGCTTGAGGCTACCACGTGTCATGTATGAACCTTCCATGTGTCATCCCCTGGTGCTGCCATGTCACCTGTATGGACATACCACATGTCTTGTACGAACTGACACGTGTCCTATACGGACTTTACAGACAGGTGCAGTCAACATCCAAAATTTTCCCTGTTTGGCTTGGCGGACAGAACGCGATATCTTCTTCATACGGACTCCGTTTGACATAAAAATTATACCACGAGAATCAGGAAGACGAGACGGACGCAATGATGTTGGTTTCTTCGGATTCCAAGAACTTTCATTTTTGAGCATTTTTCATGTCCTGACAGCCTTTTGAATCTGATTTCGGATCATCCAAGGCTCAATAAGAATCTACTATCAGTTGCAACCCTTGAAGACAAGGGATATTGGGTGATCTTCAAGGACAAGAAGGAACTACTATGGGCTAAAGTTATCCATTTTAAGTACAACAGAAGCCATTGGAACTCGCAGTGGAGGACTATATGTCATGTCAAGATAGTCAGTTCAGGCATTGGCTCATGATGTGACTAGCTCCAACGAGTTGTGGCATAGAAGACTTCAAAATCTTCATTACAAAGATCTTCTATATCTATAGAACATGGTATGTGGCATGCCCTCTATTTCTCTTAGTAAAAATGAAATTTGTAAGGGATGCATGCTAGGTAAAAATATAAAAAAAGCATTTCCTAGTAGTGACAACAAAGCTCAAGGCATCTTAGATCTGGTTCATTCTGATGTATGTGGTCCCATGTCATCTACCTCACTCAATGGTTATTTTTATTATGTCATTTTTATTGATGACTACTCAAGAAAATGTTGGATATATTTTCTTAAAGCTAAAAGTGATACATTTGATAGATTCAATGAGTATAAAGCCTTTATTGAAAACCAGACAGGGAAACACATCAGAATCCTTAGAACAGACAATGGAGGAGAGTTTGAATCTCTTCAGTTTGAGGATTTATGCAAGTCAGCGGGAATCAAGAGATAGTTGATCGTGCCATATAATCCTCAGCAAAATGGTGTTATTGAGAGGAAAAACAAGACTATTTGTGAGGCAGGACTATTTGTTGGTCTTTGGTATTGTATAAATAAGGGGAAATTGCCTCTTATTTTTCATTATCTTTCACTCACACTTGTGATATCTGAAATTTTATCCCTATTTATGGTTTTGTGACTTAAATTTAGTGTGCACTTGGTGAAGGAAGGTTAATCTTGGTGTTTTGGGGCATTTTCTTGGTGGAAAGTCTACAACTAGGTGATATGCTAGATTATTCTTAGTGAATGTAAGTAAAATTTTGCAATTCTTCTTTCTTTTGAATGGTTATAGTATCTTTACTTTGCATTTTTCTAAATATTATGAAATTTCTAGATTGAAACCCTAGGAGATTAAGCACATGTTATAGTCCTTAACTCAATTGTTATCCACCTACTAGATTGTGCCCAAGAGTCATTTTTCTTGAAGCCATTTCTAAGGGCCTTGCCATTGCAACACCCTAGCACTTGTTGCTTCATCTCAGCCACCACTCACTTCATTATTTGAGTTAAAGAGGGAGGAAAATCTACTAAGGCCTAGGGTTACCTACACATTAGTAGTCATTTTCCCCTGGGGTTTGGTGGTTGAAGCCTTGGCTTACCAACACTTCATCCATAAACTCCTCTTTTCTTTGGCTCTCCTATTATCATCCTTCTTCTTCAACATTTGCTGCCACTTTATTGACACCATTTTTCCCTAAAAAAGCACTAGTCTAAGTTCTCCATTCAGTATTTGATCAATACAACCTTAAAAACCTATCGTTTGAACAACCTATTAACACTTTCTAACCCTAGAATAGCTTGATCTACTAACCCACTTGTTGTTGTTACTAAAGTAAGTTACAACCATTTAATGCAGCACTAAAATCTCATAAAGCAATTGTAAAGGCTGATTATAGTTTGTCTTATGTGATTCTATAAAATGCCAATGTTATGACTTCAATGGTTAATGGTTTTTAGTGAAGCTAGTTTTAAGACATTTTATGTGAAGTATTGCTCAATAAACATTGTTGGTATAATATTTTTGTTTACTTCATCATATTCAACAAATTGCTTCATTTAAGAAATTCAATGGTTTTATTGAAGTGTTAACCAACAAGTGCTCTTGCAAATATATAGTTTTCCTATTACTTTGTTTCGGGCAGGTACACTTCTGGCATATTGTATTTTAAGTGGTTATTTAATCCGGACTTTATGATCAGTGGTGACTTGTGAGAGGGGACCTTTTACCTAGCTACTTTCCCTTTTCCTTCTCAAAACCCTAGGTCACTGGGGATGTCTCCCTTGGGCCTACCACCCTAAATATAAAGGGAATTCTTATTGAGGTGACAGTGATAGGATTAGTCTCTTGTTTCACCAATTTTCTTTCCATTTTGTTCTTTTTCTATCAAAGTACAAATTATGCGATAACAGTATGGAAGAGATGATGATTTTTTACTTCAGATTGGGCAGGATAAGTAGGGACACAGAATAGTACCTTCAAATATTGTTTCAATTTGGGTATAGGTATGATTTCCTGGTTTAGCAGAAAGTACACAAACATATCCCTTAGTTCAGTAGAATCTAAGTACATTGCAATGTCATCTACTAGCTATGAAGTAGTTTGGCTTCAAAAATTGATAGTTGAGTTGACTGTTGTTATCTCAAGCCTATTGTCATTCATTGTGGTTTCCTAAATTTTATGGTTTTTCTATGTTTAGACTATAGTTGGACTAGTGATTAGTCGTAGTTATGTGTTTTTTCTAATAAGAGTGAGGATGCTTCATTTTAGAGTTAGATCCTTTTTTCATATGATGCCTCACTCCTTTTGCATGGTGTCCCTCACCTAGTGTTACCCATGATTTTGGTCATCATGATGGTGTATTGATGATGGTGTACTCAGGCTCCTCATAAGAACTTTCTCCTGAGAAAATTGACATTCATCTCTTCCCAGAAAACATACTTTTGAAGAGAGTTCATAGGTTGCTAATATACCAGGGTGTGAGAATGACCCATTCTCGCAGGCTACCTTAAGCTAGGGTGCAAACTTCTCGCACTGTGCTACATAGCTAGGGTAATAACTTGCTCTAAAGTTTGAAAAAAGAATTCTCGATGATTCTAGAAGGGAATCTTCTAGAAGAATGGGTTGGC
>SNQJ01S0285768.1:0-10984 GCA_010110895.2 Picea sitchensis
GGCATATGTTGACTTTGATAATTTTAAAAATATATAAAATTAATATTAAAAATTTCAAAAAAATACATGGCACAAGAAAAATGTGTTCTCTACAAGTATACAAGTTTTTGGAATGAAATTCCATCATTAAGGTACTCAACACCTGCATGAACAAAAACATATACCTTATATTTTGTTGGAAAAATAAGATACATGATCCAGGTGGATATTGGTGGCCACCCACCTATTCCAACTAGCTCCTCTTGACAGTTTTTAGTTCAACACGTTCTTCTATAATTATTTGTGATTGTGGTTTCTACACTTTAGGGGTTGTTTGAAGCCCTACACAACTTCCAAGTGGAGATTGGTGGCCGCCCACCTAATCCAACATGATTAGCTTGGAATTTTTCATGTCAGTTATCTTTCTATATTTGCAGGGTCGTTTTGGGGCCCTAAACAATGTTTTTTTTGGCTTGCCACTGTCAAACTATTTATGGATTTAGAGTTTGATGACATAATGTGTAGTTCTAAAAAATAACTTTCCAATGGGCTATCACATGCCTAAAACGAAGGTGAAATTCAAAAGTTACGACCCCGAGAAGTTGAGGTACCAATTTACCCATTGGGGCCTACATGACTTTTGGCGTTTCATCTCCTAGGGTTAGGTTTTTGGATGTCTAGGGTTTTTTCATTCATGAGTAATGTTAAAAAGGCCTTTGGGTTTACCACCATTCAAGCAAGTTGTTTTTAATTCTACAGTTTTACAGTTTCATCCTATTTCATTTATTCAATAGAAGTTATTGTTCATTGGATATATGTTGTTGTTCTCCGTATCTCTGTGTTATTGTATTCAGTCTGTTATTCCTTTCATTCCACTCATAAATCTGGATTAGTGGTATCAAAGAGGTTTGCTCTTCATTTATTTTTCTTTGTTCATGTCCCCGAAAAGATCTAGGTACAAGAAGGTGGGACTCGAACCAGTTGAGCCTTTGCAATATCGACCATGCCGAGCCCGACAAAAACCCACGGGGGATGAGAAGAAATATGATGGAGCAGGATATCCTTTTAAAATGTTGCTCGAGGAAGCCCTCACATGATAAATGAATGAAATGATGGACAACTTTGCACAGATCCTTTGGTGACTACCCACAGGAGACACATTTTCATCAGGTGGCCATGCAACCCCCTTCAAGGTACAAGTAAATTTTGATATTCCATTATTTTAAGGACTGATATATGTGGATGTTGTAGATAGATGGTTGAATTTGCTCGAAGGACATTTTTCGGTCCATAATTTTTTCGACAGGGAAAATATTACTTTTTCACTCCTCAAGGTCGTCCCCCATGTTAAGGACTGGTGGGATACTTCCTCTAAGAAAAGGGCCATCGAGGAATCTGCAATATTTGTGGTTTCCCCCACATGGGATTCCTTCAGAGATGCCATTAAATAACAATGCTACCTATTTGGAAGCTACGAGGACCAATACATAAGATGGACCATTCTGCGGCAGGAAAGGGACTAGACAGTACCAGATTTTACCAATATTTTCCATACCCTACGCACCAAATTGGGTATCAAAGACTCTGAACGAAATCTAGTGCTCAAATATCACAGTTTTTTGCATAGATACATTCAAACAAAAATGGATTTTCTAGACATCACATCATTAGGTGCGGCTTATAGATATGCTGCCAAGATCGAGGAAAAATTTAAGCAAAAGAGGTGAGAGATTGGATATGCAAACTCCTCATAGACGAAAGAGGGAAAAGGTGGCCCCAACCCACAAAACAAGGGACAAATAAAATATGATTGCTCTCAGGACAACCACTCCAAGACGAAACCCAAGAAGGGTAATGAGAAGTTAAATAAGGACATGAGAAAACAGTGTGAATACCATAAAATCCCTTGGCACAACATCGAAGAATGTCGCTCCAAGCAGTCACTAGTGGCTGAGCTAAAAGATTTTGAGTCAGAGGTAGATTATGACTTTGAATCAAATCTAGAAAGTGGGAAGTGGATCATCGATGCCTAACCCAGTGCCACTATCGCTACCACTAAAATCCAACTAAGAGAACCAAAAGAACCAGAGGAATGGGAATGCCTCTTTCACTCACAGATGTGGGTAAAGGGGACTCTGCTGGATTTCATTTTCGATAGCGAAATTCAGAAGAACCCGATTTTAGCAGAGGTTGTCAAGCACCTGGACCTGTCAATAACACTGCACCCACAACCCTACACCATCGCCAAGGACGAGATCTCCACATCAACCAACAATGTCATCTTCCCTACAACATCAAGGCCTTCAAAGATGAGGTATTGTGTGCTATTTCTCCCCTTGAAGTTTGTGATGTTCTTTTAGGCCAGCCATATTTGTGGAAGTGACATGTTGTGTATGAGTCTAAACCCCACAGTGTTATTATTACTTTGGGTAAACAATTGTATAAGATACCAAAGGTAACACCGCCTACTGTTATTTCTTTAATCTCTGCTAAGAAATGCAGTAAGGTTGTTTCAAAGACTGGGAATTTTGTCTTCTTTGTGATCTATGCTCACAGTAAGAAGAAGGTTGTCGCCACATCCGTGACCTCTACACAGAGCCTCTCTTTGTATAAAAAGTAAGTGGATGTGATCGTGGAAGAGTATAGATACATATTCTCCTCACCCACTGGGGTATCGATGCACTGCCAAGTCAAGCATCCAATTGATCTAACCCCCGATGCACCATTGCCTAATGGACTAGTCTATCATCGCTCACTGATGGAAAATGACGAAATCAAGCGCCAGATCCAATAGTTTCTTCAAAAGGGGAACATCCGACCCAACTCCTCCCCTTGTAGAAGCTCAATTGTGTTGCTGCATAAGAAAGATGAGACCTGGTAGCTATGCATTGATTACAGAGCATTAAACAAAATCATAGTTAGGAATTGGTACCCAATTCACCGAATTGATGACCTTCTTGACCAACTCAAGGGGGAAAATTTCTTCAGCAAGATTGACCTAAATTTTGGCTACCACCAGGTTCCCATCGAACCAACTGATGTATGGAAGACATATTTCAAATCTAAAGAAGGTCTCTTCGAATGGATGGTCATGCCCTTTGGCTTATCAAATGCACCAACAATTTTCATGAGATTGATGGATGATGTATTGAGACCCTTCACAAACTCTTTTGTGGTGGTATATCTGGATGACATCCTCATCTTCAGTAGAACTTGGGAGGAGCACATGCAGCATATTCAACAGTTTTTGGGCACTTTGCGACAACACAAGCTATATTCCAACTTGGAAAAATGCTCCTTTGGCATGAACAAGGTCCAATACTTGGGATAAATTATTGATGAGTATAGGGTACATGTAGATCCAGCTAAGATCCAAGTCATTTGTGACTGGTCAGCCCCGACCACACTAACCGAGCTTTGGATCTTCTTGGGACTTGCTAACTTCTACTGAAGGTTCGTGTTGGGATTCTCCCATATTGCATGGGCCCTTAGCCAAGTAATCAAGGGTAGTGGTAAGGAAATTTTTTCATGGGGGTAGGCATAACAACAAACATTTGGTGATCTGAAGCATCGCTTGTGCTCAACTCCATTACTCTCCTTACTTGATCTGCAACAACCGTTCGAGATTGAGACTGATGTCTCTGACTATGCTGTAGGAACAATTCTCACTCAACATGGTCATCCAATAACATACCATAGTGAGACACTCTCAGATACTATCTAGAAATACACCACCTATGAAAAAGAAATGTATTCCATTGTGCAAGCCTACCGTCAATGAAAACATTACATTCTGGGAAATGAGACAATCATCCACACTGATCACAAGCCTTTGTAGTTCATACAGACACAGGGGAAGTTGTAGAACGACCACCATCAAAAGTGGTCCACATACCTACAACAGTTCCATCTCAAAATCAAGTATAAAACAAGGAGCACAAATCATGTCGTTGACTGCCTCAGTCGCCCTCCTATTGCTGCACTCACCATAGTGCTCCATTCTTGTGGGCATGAGGCATNCTCTTGGGTATAGGAGAAAATGTCACCGATTTTCACATCCAGGATGGACTGTTATTCCATATGGGCCACCTATGTGTTCCCACAAGCGAGCGTGCAAAGATGATTTGGGAGGCTCACTACATTCGGATGGCAGGACATTTTGGCATGGAGAAAACTGTGGTCGTTCTACATAAATATTTTTATTGGCCAAAACTTCGACAATACGCTAGCAAGTATATCAGATGTTGCACTTCCTGTTCCATTGCCAAGCCAACCATCATGAAGCAAGGCTTATACACCCCTCTTCCTACTCCCTAAAGGCCTTGGGAGTCCATCTCGATTTATTACATGTCTGGCCTTCCATCCACCAAGCACGACAATGATTGTGTATTTGTGGTGGTTGATCAGTTTTCGAAGATGACCATTATCAAATCCTACAAGAAGAGCAACACAATGACAGATACTGCTAAGCTCTTCTTCAAATAGGTGTGGGTCCATTTTGGGATATTAGAGACCATCACCTCAGATCAGGAAAACAAGTTCCTCATCACATTTTGGTCAAGTCTTTGGTCACTGTTGGACACTAAGATCACTATATCCACTGCTTTCCACCCCCAAACCGATGGCTAGACAGAGGTCATCAATCGGATGATTGTGCACATCCCGTGCATGTATAATTCTAAGCATCTGCGTACATGGGATGATAGTCTTCCCTATGTTCATCACAGCTATAACATGGCTCTCCATAGATCCATCGACCATATCCCATTTCAGGTGGGGTTGGGATTTCAACCCTTGGGTCCCATTGATGTTGCACTACCTCTTGCAACCACACAGACAAAATCTTCCCAAGTTCAGTATGAGGCTGAAAAAGCCACCAAATTCATCGAGAAGATTCAACACATCTTTCAATAGGTCCATCAGATTTTGCAGAAAGAAAATGCTAACTACAAGCAATGCCATGATCAACACAGGGTACCACACCAGTTTCAGGTGGGAGACAAGGTCTGGTTCCATTTGCATAAAGAGAACCTTACAGGGCCCCATAGGAAGCTCTTCCCTCTTCGTTATGGGCCTTACACTATCACCAAGGCTGTGGGTAGCAATGATTTTGAGCTAAACACTCCACCCTTCCTTGGCTTGCACCCATTGTTCAATGTGGACCTCCTTCAACCATATTTTCCACCATTGTTGGACACCTCAGAGATCGTAGAATGGTTGACACCAACAGAGCTCAACCCTGACTTCATGGAACATGCATCCACTGATCAGATAGTGGACACATAGGTCAAGGGCACTTTCCAGCAGAGGATCCAGCTTTATCGGGTTGTCAAGGCAGGGCAACTCCTACACCAAGGCAAGTGTCTCACCTAGGGCCAAATTAAACAAAAGTTTCCTCACCTGATGGGGGGCACTCAATGAAATGGAGAACATTGCTTCCTAAGGGGGAGGATTGATCCAGGTGGATATTAGTGGCCACCCACCTATTCCAACTGGCTCCTCTTGACAGTTTTTAGTTCAACACATTCTTTTGTAATTATTTGTAATTGTCGGTTCTACACTTCAGGGGATGTCTAAATCCCTACACAGCTTCCAGGTGGATATTGGTGGTTGCCCACCTAATCCAATTGGCTTAGTTTGGAAGTTTTCATGTCAGTACATCTTTCTGTACTTCCAAGGCCCTAAAAAATGTTTTTTTTTGGATTTTCACAGTAAAACTATAGACAAAGTTAGATTTTGACGACATAATGTGTATTTCTCAAAAATATCTTTCCAACGGGCTATCACAGGCCTGCAACAGAGGTCATATGCAAAATTTACGACCCTAGGAAGTTGAGGTACCAATTTACCCATCAGGGGCCACATGACTTTTGGTGTTTTATCTCCTAGGGTTAGGTTTTTGGATTTCTAGGGTTTTGGAATTCATGAGTAATGTTAAAAAGGCCTCTGGAGCCTCATTGTAATCATTCTGCTCAGACATATGCACGTAGTAGCCACATATCTTTTCAGAGATAACTACCACCATTCGAGAAAGTAGTTTTCAGTTCTATAATTTTATAGTTTCAGCCTATTTCATTTATTCAATAGAAGTTATTGCTCACTGGATATCTGTTGTTGTTCTCTGTATCTCTGTGTTGTTGTATTCAGTCTGTTATTCCTTTCATCCCGCTCATAAATCCGGATCAATACCATTTTTAGAAAAAATCATATTTGACATAGTTATTCACAATGTCTATGAATAAAAGTTGTATATTCGGAAATATAATTCAATTTCCTAGGTTTCATCTTCTTACACCATATTCAAATTAATTGTAAAACTACCTTGAATAATCCATCCAAGTTAACATAATATTGTTTTTCCAAGTTTAGATTGTTGTTTTTTAGGTTTGCATTCATTAGCTTGCACATACCCATTTATATATTTATATTATAATTTTCACAAAATTGTGTTTTAATATAAATATTTAAATTGTTTTTAGAAAAAGAAATAAGAATTTTTTTTGTATGGGTAACCATAATAAATATTGAAAAGTTTGTGATCCAAATGACTTAATAGTTATTAAAACAAACATAAAATTTAAAATTGTATGAAAACTCATAAATTTATTGTTTTAAAAGTGTGTAGCTATTAAGATATAGCTAACCTTGGAAGATTCCAACTCCCACCACTTATGGAAAAGGGATCTATTCTTCTTCACTAGAACTTGTTACCATTAACACTCTCTCTTATGTTTAGCATACTATTGATTCCAAAATCACACTTAGGCACAACATGAATTCCTATGCAATAATGATAAGTAGAAGATGAGTTTGCTTCCTTTAGGTATGAGTTTTATAACCCATTTACATGTAATGCTAGCTTATATAAGGGTGGATGCAAGTTAATCATTATTTCTCACGACACATTAATGACAATCTAAATATGGAATAACAACAATAAGTTGGCTTGGAGAGATGTTTTTTTTTTTAAGTAAAAAAGGGTGTTGCCTACTATATTGTATTAACAAAAAGATACAACAGTGCTACAACCACCAAGTGTGCCGCCATTTGACCGGAAACTAGCACAACTTGGGTCGCATATGTTTCTTCTGGATGGAAAGAAAAAAAGAGAGAGATTGTTCCACCATCTGTCCTGCCCGAAGGAAACCAGGGTAGATGGCCATGCATCGGCTTAAGACTATTACAGAGAGCTTTTTTATAAGTCTGGATTGTAAAAACCATCATAGCAAAAGGGATCCCCAACATGGTTGGAAGTAAAAGAGAAAAACAGACTAAAAATGACTAAATCAAATACCCGGTGGCATGTCGTCCTCATTCTCATGCCACGCTTCTTTGGCATGCATTACAAATGGCTGGGCACACATTGGGCATTTTTTATTCGCTGGGGCATTAGAGTATGCGTCGAAAAGCATATCCAACCACTGTCTCATTAGGAGGACCCTATGCTTCTGGTTAGCCATATGTCCTCGTAGTTCGAACACTAAATTTAGGTGTGCCTCCTAGAGGAAGGGTGGCAGGGCACCAGTATATCCATGCATGGCTCGGGTGGGAGGTGGCACTGGGGTTTCATCACCCTCTCCCAGAGTGACCTTCATCCCCATTGTCGCTGCCTCGCTTGGAGTAACCGCCTCTATACCTGCGTTGCCCATGCCCTTGTCCATGGCTGCTATGTCTTCATGGCACTCAATTTCCACGATGGTTCCCTGCGAAACCAAATCCGTGTAAGGCACTTCCTCGATATAACAAGTTGGGAATTCCTCACATAGCCCCCCCCTCATGCTGCTTCTTGCTTGAGTTTCAAGGGCAGTCAAAGTGTTTTCCGTGTAAGGCACTTCCTCAACATAACAGGTTGGGATTTCATTATAGAGCCCTCCCATCATGCTTCTCATTGCTTGAGTTTCAAGGGCATTCAGAGTATTTTCTTCCCGCATAGTGCTTGTGGGCTTCTGATTACCCAGTTCAGAGAGTGGGAATTGCTCTAGAGGGGTCTGAGCGCCCTCCTTCAGCGCAAACTCTTCTGCATAAGCCCGGGGTGAGAGACTGGTCACCTTTTCTCTCTGACGCAGAATGGAGTTGGCCAGCAAGAGCGCTTTTTCCAATTGTTGCCTCCTTTGTTGCTGAGCAACGTGGGTATACCAAGCCGAACCACGTCGAGGTTTACCTCACTCCCTAGGAATTGTATTGAAGGAGGGAATATCAAACGCACCAGAGCTCACAACTGGTGTGAGGATGCAGAGAAAAACACACCAGAGCTCGCAAAAGGCAGAAATATGCATAGCAAGAATGAGCTGAATGTGACCTTGCCTCCTCACTTTGACCTGTTTGTGGGACAACGGGACAGAGCCCCCCATTAACTCTTCCATAGTAAATGCTTGCAGAGCTGTCCCTTTCCCGCAAGGGAGGGGTCGCTTATCAGGGGGTCGGCGGTAATGGCCTGCTCCCATTGTTAATGTTGAGTAGATGGGGAGCGACCTACCCCATCTAATATGAGGCTGGGCTCTGTGCCAAGTGGCGGTGCTTTGCATTGTGTCACCCCATCTGGAGAGGCTTTGAGAGATGTTTCTAGATACTTTCATAACTAATTTAAATATAGTATACAAAGATGAAATATAGGAAATCAAATTATCTTTGTGAATATGTAATTTTTATTTATAAAAGTTTAGTATAACAGTGATATCTTTTTTTAAAATATTGATCTGTTACTTTTTTGCAAAATATAATACATATGTTCATATTAGTAAAATGTTTTAAAATTTAAATGAAAGAATTTCCACTTATAAATTTTTTTTTAGTTGAATGAAAGTAATTTTGGATATTTTTAGTATTAATTTGTATTTTTTAAAAATTAATAAAATAAATATAAACCATTCAAAGTCAAGCATTAAGATAAGGTTGGAGTGCCTTATTTTTATTTATCTTAAATCTCCATCAAACAATATATAATTATCATCATTTAAAATTCCTAAAATGTGTTTCAAATTCTTATTAAATTTATAATTGTAAAAAAAGTCTTCTACTATTATATTAACTCATCCCTTTTAAACTAAAACCATCATTTAAAAAAATAATATTTTTCAAAATAATCATATTCAAATTTAATTTTTATTTAATAAACATTATAATACCAACATCATATATATATATATATATATATTATTTTAATAATAATATTCAAATTCACCCTCGGATGGGGTGTCATCGAGCCTATAAAACATGATGCAAGAACATATTAGCTATGGGGTAGTCACTTAGCGCCTTGCTTCTCGAGCCGGGACGTGGGACGTCGTCACTTGGTGGTCGCCCGCCAAGGCATTCATAGCCCGTCACACCCAAAGTGCACTCAAACCTGGACAAGTTTCTCAATACAACGAAGGCTGGAGGAAGGCATTAACTCTCGGTAGAGTCCATTAACACGACACAAGCAACCATGCATTTCCTCGAACTGAAAGTTTTATGGGAACCTAACAAGGTAGGGGATGAACATTTCACTGGTTTCTTTCATTGGAGGCACTGTAGTGCATAAGTCATAGTCTGGCTCAGGATACTCTGTCTCAAGAGTTTTTCCCCTTCCAACTTTGTCATGCAGAGGCAGCTGAAGGATCTATGCAAGCCTATCTATGGACTAGATAATCATTCAATGAAATAGCATAACAATATACTAAATACTAAATGATTAAATTGCAATATCATAGAAAGAAGAAATAATTGTAATTGCACAAAAATGTTGCGTTCACTATGATCAACCTTGATCTTTATAACAATACATAGCGTCATAGAACAAACAGTTAGCTGCTCCTGATTGAACGCTTACAACAATTGATTTTAGAAAACTACTCATGCATTTTGCATGCATTATTTAGTCAGACAATCTATATCTGAATACTAACCAACATAAAATAAAATTGTAAATAGATTGCATCATGTTGGATGATTGACAAGACTGCATCAATTACCAACATACTCCCCCTTGATGATGAGAGGGCTCACAATCTGATCTCGAAGTTTCAAAAACTGGATTTTAACAACTCCCTTAGTGAAAATGTCTGCAATTTGTTTTTGAGTCTTTATATATCTTAGTTCTACTTCATTCTTTTGCACCAAATTTCTAATGAAATGATACTTTAAATCAAAATGTTTTATCCTGCTATGATGGACTAGATTCTTGGCCAATTTTATGGCACTAGTGTTATCACAAAATATCACTGTCGGATGAATTTGCTTCTCTCCAATTTCTTCTAGAACTTTTCTAAGCCATAATGCTTGTGTACCTGCTGAGGTGACTGCAACATACTCTACTTCTGTGGATGAAAGTGCAACTATACTTTGCTTCTTTAAGCTCCAAGTAATCAACCTCGAACCAAAAGAGAAACAATTACCAGATCTAGACTTTCGGTCATCCAAACTACCTCCCCAATCATAATCACTAAATCCAACAAGATTAAACCTTTTAAAAGTGTAGTAATGAATACCAAAATTTAAAGTTCCTCTCACATACCTCAAAATCTTCTTGGCTGCCTTCATATGTATTTCATATGGCTCTGTCATGTATCTTGAAACAAGAGAAACTGAATAAGCAATATCAGGTCTTATGTGGGTTAGAAACATCAAACTTCCAACAATACTTCTATATGTTTCCTCATCAGTTATTCCAACACCATCATCTCTACACAACACAATTCCATGAGCAGTTGGAGTGGAGGATGGTTTACTATCTACCATATCAAAATTCTTCAACATATCTTTTGCATACTTTGCTTGACAAATGAAAATTTCATCCTCATTTTGATAAACCTCCATACCCAGAAAATATTGCNCATCTTGGAACTACTATCCATATATAATAATTCATCAACATATAGAATTACAATAAGAATATCATTACCTTCTTGTTTGTAGTAAAGTGTAGGTTCACTTTTACTTCTGTTGAAGCCACTCTCCTGAAAATATCCATCAATTCTAACATACCATGTTCTTGGTGCTTTCTTGAGGCCATACAAAGCCTTCT
>SNQJ01S0285769.1:0-10984 GCA_010110895.2 Picea sitchensis
GAATAAAAGAGATGTTAAAGAAAGGATCTTTTGCACAACCCAAGAAACATTTGTAACAAAATTGTGAACATACATAGTACAGGATCTCAAGAAACTAACTAGCTCCACAATTGTTGTACGTATACATATACACCTCCAACAACAATTTGCACCAAAAAAAATACCTTCAGCATCTTTGTGCAGCTTTTTTGTTGTACACATATATATATTATACTGTTCAATATAATAACTACTATGCTAATGTGTGTAGGTTGAGGGTGTTCTAGTTGCAAAAAATTCCTACTTGACCCCCTTCGAGCCTGTATGTGCCAATTTTAATTCTCCTGCTTCTGCCTCCGCGTTCATAAATGATGGCACAATTGATTTTCTATGATGCGGTGCAAAATTACCTTACATATATAGTCATTGCATCAAAATTGTCATCCGAACCCTCAGAAACGTAGTTGTACACTGTATAGTTAGACAACTTGTATTACAATATGTTCTTCCTGGGTTGACAAAATTTCCATATGGAATATACCTGCATAAAAAGGCAAAGATTGTCTACATGCTACGTGACTTCCGTGTCCATATAAAAATTACCTTAAATGAAGAAAATTCCATACTACATATCGGCTGAACCTAATTTTTTTTTTACATATAATGCATTGAAAAGCAATGAAATAGTGTGATTTGTTTCTATCCATGTTACCCAAACAAAATATGAATAAAGTTTTTCATTGCCATGGCAAAGTGAGCTGGCAACGCATAAGATTGTTGAGTCCAGGAATGAAAAGCATGAGGAAAAACCTCATACAAAGTACCCAATTATGAATAAATCAGGTCCATCGTTTGAGATTTCAAAAAGGCTCTCTTCTGAACAGAGCCATCAAACATTTTTAATAATATTGAAAAAATTTCATTGTTAAAAGTCCATTAAGTTAAACGATGACATTTTTTTCCAGAACTAGTAATGTTAGAACATTGTCACGTCAACGTGATCTTGGTTCATAGTAATATCAGAAAAAAAAATTCATAGTGATATTAGTTCATACTAATATAGAAATCAACGAATTTCTTGGTGCCCATTTGGGAGTTTGGTTATAGAGGGGATACAATGCCCACTCCTTGTTGTTTTTTTCTTGTGTTGTGTTTGCCAAACTTTTGAGCATGTGCTTTGGTGTTGTAGTTCAAGGTTCTCATGGACCTGTTTTTTGGATTATGACTGGATAATAGATTCAACATATTAGCACTTTTTCTATGATCTTAAGCAATATACAAGACCTGCCTTTCCTTTTAATGCAACCTTTGTGGAGCAAATGTAATATGTAGTTCCTTTAACTAGTTTTGCTTGATTAATGAAATTACCAGAATTCTTTTTTGGAAATGTTTCAAAAAAAAGAAACATATGTTCTAGATGAATTCAAATTGAAATATGTTGCCAACCACATAAAAGTAAAATTCAATTTTATCATTGTTATACTTATTCTCAAATTGACAGTACAATAACTTTATTTCAACAACCATCCATTGATATCTCTTTAGCTTTTATATGTTTCTCTTATGCAAACACATCCTCGAAACTATAGGTATGACTCACTTCTCTATTCTTTGATTGAACTTCCTATAGATATGTGTAAACAATTTCATAGTTGTTGTTGGTCCTAAAGTCTACCCTTGACTGCTAAAGGGAAGAGCTAAGCCACAACAAGTTTGGAATGCTCGTTCTTTTCAAATTGTTGATTAGTTATAGGGTTGGTTCACCAAGACAAGAGCATGGCGAGATTGGAAAGATGATATGGATGAGGGTTATCCTTTCCCACTATTGCACCAATGTCAGACAAGTGACATAATAAAGGTGAAAAACAGAGGGAAACAACAAACCATTCAATGAATAATATGGTCAATAGGCCATTTCAGTGAATATTAATGTAGTTGCAAGGGAATTTTATTACTTAAGATAGTAATTTAACACATTGACAATGTATCAAAACACAATTACTATCACAAGTTGTAATACAAACAAATATTCATCAAATATTTATCTTTTCTCACAGGCACCCCGGGTGCTCCCCAGTCGCCTGAACTGACCGGTAGTTTGATCTACCAAATCAACATCCCTATTATCGAATTTGCAGATGTCAATATTATGGGATATGAATTTTTTTTTAGTGTCAATCTTAGTTAGGAAAAGTTGTTAATTATTTCAGTTTTTTTTAAGGCATTATAGCGATAAGAATGAAACATTATACTATCCACTTTTTATCTACAAGGTGTTGACATCATGCAATATCCCTAAGGCCGAACCCAATTGTAAATGTAAAATACAAATGTGCTTAATTTTGGTGAGTTGTTTGATATCATTTTTATGCACATTTCATGGCATAAATCGCGTGCATGTAGCGATGAAATGAGGGAAGTATGCATTCGGGGATACCACATTACAACATGTTAAGTGTGTGTGATGTTGAGGCTAGGGATCCTTTGTGTATATCCTATGTTTATAGGCTGGTGAGCAGAGTTATAATCCTAGGATGCTTGAATATGTTTTGATTGGGCGAAGAGCCTAGATGTTAATACTGTTTTTGTACATATCTCATATTTAATATAAAATATATCATTGTGCAGAGACCGACCATGATAAAAGGGATGGGGGAATAAACTCCACTAGTTGCAGGGAAGGGAGAATTTCAAGTTAAGAAGGGATAAAGATAGGAGCCAGGCCAAAGGAATATTATATTAATATTTCTCCTAAATCATAAAAGTATGGATAATTATTTTATCCTAGTTCTAAAGTTGGAGACAAATTGGGCCAACATATCTCCCAACATGACAATTGTCAAGTTAGGAACATATATAATGTGTTAAGACCTTCCCCATTAGGAGACGATCATCTTTTCCATCATTAATTAGCGAGATATCATGACCATTTCCTCCGTGGTCAGGTTATCCTCGGACATTCATTTCATTATGCTCTGAACTGATATCCATATCCATTTTGTGTTGGTGTCCCTATTTAGCTTGGGAAGCTAGACTAAAGAAGTGAGTTTTTAGGCCCATGGGATCTCTTGAAGAAGGGTTATCCTAGGGCACATGGGATTTGAAGAGGTGGGTTGTGAGGACCATGGGAAGCAATTCTCCGGGTGGGAGAATTGATGGGAATTGATTTCTAGGTGCTAAACTAAAACCTCTGGAGGCTTGAGACCTACTATTAGGCACATTATTGAAATATGCCCTAGAAGTGAAGTGGGGCAACTGAGGGACTTTTGAGTAGATAAGGGGAACACTTCATGGGTGGGACATGCATGTGAGGAATTAGATTTTGTAGGTTGTTAGTTGAGTGAGGACCATGATGGAGTCTTTCATGTTTCCATGAGCCATTAGCAGTTAGGAACTCTTTACACAGTGGGGTTTAGTCCCCTAGCTCATGGGTGACTCAGCTATTGAGAGTGATGAACATTGTATTCTATGTTTGGGAGGTTTGTGGATGGTCTACACGCATTTGGTGACATTAATACCAAGATAAGGAGGTACCAATTGTGTGATAAGTTTGCATACTTTAATTATTTATTTACATGTTTATTTTTATGTGTATTTCCTGTATATATTCAACATTATTTCGTTTTGTATCCATGCATTTCACAGGAAATGTATTTATCTATTCGTTTACATGTAAAACTACATGAATATTACATGCATATGTTTTAATGTCTGAGTTAAAACATTATGTAGCATAGCCAGTTAGATGTTAGTATGTTCTGATTATGTTCCTGAGAGAGAACATAAGTATCCTCACAGCATAGCATGACGACATGTGGATGGTTGGGAACATTCTGATTTAATTATCAAACATGAAGAATGTTGGAGTGGTATTTCCACCTATAGGTGGTAGAGGATCTTCTAAATTAGTATGAGCTTGATTTTAACACTAAGCACAGATGGGACAAATATAGAGTTGTGAGGGAAAAATTATTTCAAGAGGAATTCTTTGAAATGGCTAATTGAGTTGCAAAAGAGATCCTTCTACAATATGGTAGGTAGGAAAAAGCCCCAATTTGGTTGAAGTAAATTCATGAGGAAATGGAGAAATTCAACCAAAGTGGTGAGATATTATTGTTTAATATCTGTTCACCAGCAAATTTAGCAGACTTGGAATTGATTGATTTTTGAGTTAGGTGAAGGTGTGACAGTTGGAGAGATTGAGTAAAATGGAATTCTCGATTCCAGGGAATTGTTTTTAGGAAATTCATTCTGATATCCAACCCACAACGATCTTTTTATTTGCAGTTGGTGACATCTTAAGCAGGAGTCCAACAAATTCCATAGTTAAAGTGACATGAGTTAGGAAAATCTCAATTTATTGAGATTCACGAGAATCAGTCACATAAAGAGTGAATACATGATTAGGCTGCACAAAAATTCCCATGTGTGATTAGAAATACTCAGGGATAGGTAAAATTAAATGCATTGCAGTATTGTTATAATGCATGTAAGAAGAAGATTTTAGTATACTGAAAAATATTGGTGTTGTGTGAGTTGCACACACTAAATTTAGATTGTCTGATTGCACACACTAAGAAGGTGCCTGGTGTATGCACATGTAATGGTACTTCTAGGTGCTTATCTGATGCCAAGTGGGAGAGTTTTGGTTGGTGCAGCACAGTATGGAATAAAATGTTGACCGTGGCAGTGAAAGTTGGTGGTGTGCGTGGGATTTTAATGCATGGGTAAAGGACATATACTACAAACTATGGCATGGTGTGAGTGACATGCCTGCGGTGGGTATTGGTGTCACGACATAAAGTAGTGTCATGGTTGTTAGTGCAACATACAAAGTGTCATATAAGTTATTGTACGACAAAGTGATACATTGTAGGTTTCTAAAAGGTGCACAAAGCCAGTTACCTTGTGAAGTTACAGCACATGGAAAATACAGATTGCACATATTGAAAATCTATCATGAGGATTGTTTGAAGGGTGAAGAACAGCGAGCAGTGAAGGGGTAAATTATAAGACCCAACTAGCTCCATGGAACCATAAATTTTTGCTCAAGACTCAAAATTGAACAAGAAAGCCAGTGTTGGAAGGTCTTGGATAGTGGAATATAATTATCCACTTGGAAAATTGATCAAGGCATTTTAATTTCTAGGAAATGAGAAGAAATAATTATGATATATATAGGAGCAGAATGGATTTACGTGGCCTATGAGATTGTTGAAACAATTAGCCCGACAAGTTTTGTTGGTTGCACATTTTGTAGAGTTAACAAAACTAGATCAAGATCGACAGAGTCTAGGAAGTAATGGAAGAGGGCACAAGGGAATTACATCCGGGGAAGATGAAGTCGGGCGTTCCGTTTGGAGGCATGGAAGGAACAAAACTCAATGGACATGGAGGAGAAGAAAGAAATGAAAACATGGATATGGAAAAGACCATTAAAAAATTTACAGAAAGATGTCCAAAGAAAGCCATGGGATGATGATAATGAGAGAAAAGGATTACTTGGATCAAGGCTCCTCCGTCCATCCATTCCATCCTTCCGGCCATCCATCCAGATCCATCCTTCCATTCCATGTCCCATCCATCTTCCATTCCATCCATCCATCCTTCCTTCCATCCATCCATCCATCTTCATCCATCCAAGGTCCATCCATTCCATCCGTCCATTCCATCCTTCCGTCCATTCCATTCCGGTCGTCCGTCCATTCCATCCATCCACTCCATCCTTCCATTTCCATCCATCCGGTCTCGGCTCCATCCGGCTCCATCCTTCCATTCCATCCATTCTTCCGTCCATCCGTCCGTCCGGCCTTCCATCCATCCATCCATCTTTCCATCCTTCCATTCCATTCCATCCATCCATTCCATCCTGTCGTCCATCCATCCTTCCATCCTTCCATCGTCCATCCTCCATCCATCCATCCTTCCTCCATCCATTTCCTCCGTCCATCCTTCCATCCATTTCCTTTGTCCATCCATCCATTCCATCCTTCCTTCATCCACTCCGTCCGTCCATCCTCCTTCCTCCTCCTTCCTTCCATCCATTTCCGTCCTCCATTCCATCCGGTCCATTTCCGTCCTCCATTCCATCCATCCGTCCTCCATTCCGGCCATCCGTCCATGTCCGTCCGGGCTCCTCCGTCCATCCATCCATTCCCCATCCATTCATTCCTTCCAGGTCCATTCCGTCCTTCCATTCCTTTCCTCCATTCCGTCCATCAGTCCATTCCTTCCATTAAATCGGGGTCCATCCATCCTCCATCGTCCGTCCATCCATTCCGTCCCTCCATCCATCCTTCCGTCCTTCCTCCATTCCATCCTCCGTCCTCCCTTCCTTCCTCCATTCCATCCTCCATCCATCCATCCTGTCCTCATCCATTCCATTGTCACGATTAATAGGATGTATGTTTTGATTAAATTGAATATGATGTTAAAGGCTAGTCACCTTTGTTTTTGTATATCTCATATTTAATATAAAATATATAAGCTACCTTGTAGACCGACCACGATAAAAGGATGGGGGACTAAACTCCACCTAGTTAGGAAAGGGAGGGCTAGAAGTTGAAAGGGTCACAAAGCTAGGGGAGCTTGAGACAAAAGGAATATTATATTAATATTTCTCTAAATCATAAAGTATGGATAGTGATGTACATCCTAAGTTCTAAAGTTAGGAACAAGTGGAGGCCAACATAGCTACCAACACAACAGAGTGTCAGTTGGGACATGCATGTACATATTGTTGGGCTGACCTTCCCATGGGAGATGCGCTCTCATCTTTTCATCATTCCTTCCATCCCATTTTAAAATTTTGGGATGTCATGACCATTTCCTCCTGCAGTCAGGTTATCCTCGGACATTCATTTTCACTATATATGAACGAATATCCTTAGCCATTTTGTGTTGGTGTACTTGGTTGGTGGGAGATGAATTTGCTGAAGAAGTGGGTTGTCCCGGGACGGTGATGGGATATTGAAGAGAAATGGGTTAATGCAGACCCATGAAATTCTCTTGGGTAGGAGGTGGGAGTTGATTTCTGGAAGGTGCTAAAACTACATCTGAGGGCTGCAGAGGACTTCTGTCTAGGCTGTTGCTTTCTAAATCCACAGGAGGAAGTGGGGAATCCGAAGGACTGTTAAGCATAGAATGGGTAGACTTCCTTGGGTGGGACATGCATGGGGAATGAGAGTCTGTAGGTTGTTAGTTGAGTGAGCACCGTGACATAGTCTTTCCCCTTTTCCATGAGCCATTAGCACGATTAGGAACCCTTTACCTGAGTGGACTTTAGTCCCTTTGAGGGGTGACTCAGCGGTAGAGTGATGAACAATGTGGTTATATGACCCATGATTGTGGAATAATTAATTTAATAATAATCCTAAAAGATTAACTAAAATACTATATTTATGTCTTAAAATAGCATTTCTAATAGGATATTATTAAATATTGTTGCATAAGGTTAATGATTGATTTAATTATTAATTAAATTCATTAATTAATAAAATTATTAAAATTAGTAGTTAAGAATAAATATAACATTTAATCAAGTTACTTATATAAGAAGGGATCACATAAGGATCACAAGAAAGGAAGATAAGAGAATTAATGAATGGATGGGAAATTAAATGGAAGGATAAGGAATTTAATGCAAGATGGAGTGTCGGTGAAGGGAGGAGGAATAATGGAGGGAGAAAGGAGTTGAGAGAGGGAGGGGATTTGATTATTCATTCTACGAGAAGGGAGAAAGGATTTTTGGGGAGAACTTGGAGTATGAAGTAGGAGTGGAATTCTACAGTGCATGCAGTGCTGGAGGTTTTGGGCTCAGGAGGGCTAGGATATCCGTTGATATCCTGGGGCTAGAGCTACTAGTGTGAGGAGGGTTGTTGGTTTGGGTGGTGTCCTAGGAACAAATGAGGGAAGAAGCAAGCTAAGAAAGCAAGTGGCAGCATCAGGTTCAAGTTAGAAGTATGAATTGTTTTGGAAATGAAATTATTTATTAAATTTACACCATTTCTATGAAAAATTAGATGTCGAATGTGTTAGATGAAGTAATTATTAAATTTCACTGTGGTGTTCTAATTTAATGATTGTTATAATTAATTAAGTCATTTACCAATTTTGTATGGAACTTAGAAATCTTTGGAACAAGGGGTCAAAGTCCCTCCCTATTAACATATGAAATAGAATAAGCAGCATTATTAAATGATAATATAAATAATATATATATATATATATATATATATATATCACTAATAATTGAAATATTCACTAAGAATCAAAACCATGATTGAAATTTATCTAGTACAGTCAGCCGATGAAATATAGGTTTTATTTCAATACAAATATAATTATGAAGGAGTGGATCTAGTAAGCATGCTATAAGGTAGTGTTAATCTTATCATTGTCTAATTAAGTATATAATACAATCAGTGAATTATTACTGCTTGAGTTACTTGCTTCAAGAATGGTAGCTCACAGTTGTGTGTGCAGTAGTGAGATCAAACCCCGGCTTGCTTTCTTGTAACTATATATTTGCCCCTCTACCTGCATATATATCTTTGATCTTTGTAACTTCACCTACACTGACTTACTTGATTTATTACTTGAAGATCAAGTTAGGTGGTGGAATGATTGTGTTAGTGGGAATGATTGCAAGCACATATATATATAATCTGTAATATAACTTATATAAAATAAAAAAATCCATCTTGAGTTTCTTTAACTACTCAAAGGAGTACTAACAAGCTGCTTCCAAGGTCCTTGGGTTCAACTTCTCAATATATATAGTCAACACAAAGGGACTCATAGCCCACACATCTACAACACACAGGAGATTTCTGCGAAAATAAATTTTGTTTGTTTCTTTGCAATTCAAAAAAATTACTGTCTATGCAGAATTCATTAGCTAGGAATGAATGAAAGGCTCTCTCTACTATGCTTGGGTTATTGGCTTATGGTGCCAAGGACAATGCTCAACGATGGAGCCAACCCACTCTGTTTTTATTGCGAGCAAAAGAAAACAAACTATACTCTCTACAATCTACCAGACCAACACTCCAAATTTTGCCAGTTGGGTTCCAACTCTGTTTATTGGATACAAAGATTCATACTCTGCTCATTCATGAGATAACCAAGTTGAACAGGTTGTAATGTTTCCTCTTACTTTCACCATCAAGTGGCTATGGGGAATTAAAAAAAAAATACAATATGCCCCGCGTTGCTGGCTGTATGTTGTCAAAGACACATTGGTTTGGGTTGATCAGGTAGTGCTATGTGTTGTAGCTTCAAACCATCTATACAACACTTAGGATTGAGTGTAACAGAGAGTGGATACTACTCTAATGACTCAATTAAATGGTTTTCAAACACTGGTATTCTTAATCGATCAACATTCTAGCAAATTCCTAAGTCTGAGATTGCTGTAGATAATGTATTTTGAAGAAAGTACACTCAACAATTTGTTTCCAATACATAATTCTGCCAGTTGGGTTCCAACTCTGTTTATTGGATACAAAGAGTCATACTCTGCTCATTCATGAGATAACCAAGTTGAACAGGTTGTAACGTTTCCTCTTACTTTCACCATCAAGTGGCTATGGGGAATTAAAAAAAAAAATACAATATGCCCCACGTGGTTGGCTGTATGTTGTCAAAGACACATTGGTTTGGGTTGATCAGGCAGTGCTATGTGCTGTAGCTTCAAACCATCTATCCAACACTTAGGATTGAGTGTAACAGAGAGTGGATACTACTCTAATGACTCAATTAAATGGTTTGAAAACACTGGTATTCTTAATCGCTCAACATTCCAGCAAATTCCTAAGTTTGAGATCGCTGTAGATGATGTATTCTAAAGAAAGTACACTCAACAATTTGCTTCCAATACATTCAAATGGTATGCCAGCTCAAGGAAAACTAAACCAGTGATCCAATTAGGTCTTTGTGTGGACCATAGAAGGCAACACGCTCTGCATAGGGGTGTTATTTCATGAGGTTCAAACTGCCAACAATTTACTGGTGACGAATATAACCCAACAATACTTTAATCCTCGATTGGATTAGTGCTGTTACGCTGTAGGAAACATAATGCCTTAGTTTCATGTGTTTTGGTGCAATCAACTGTATAATACGGGTTACAGTAAAGAACATCACACCAGTTTGAAGAAAATACACAATTTAACTCACTAAGGAAACCATTCATCAGGGAATATGTATGCAACAAATCACTAGAATGAATCAAGCACACAGTGATTAAAACACACCAGTAGACAAATTTTACTCTAGAAACCTTACAGAATTAAAAAGAACCAGCATAGACCATTTACCTTCAATGTAATCCAACAAATTGTAGCACCAACATAGTAGTGTGAAGCCCTCAACCAACAATTGAATTAAACGTCCATCTCCTCAACTAACCCGCTAAGCCACAGCTTCAATCTTCTTCAAGATTTTGTCAAAATTCAGCAAATACGCTAAAGCCTGCAGCGCTGAACAATTCTGCATCGTTGCCAGAATCTCCACAGACAAGGCCAGCTCCATGGCATAAACGGCTTTACCCTTCTGAGAGTTGTCGAACTCCATGATGGTAGGCAATACAAAAAAATAAAGATGGAGATAACTACTTAATACACGAGGCATGCATGCGAACACAATGCATGCCGCATGCCACATGCCAACGCCCAAACGCCTCACGAGAAATAAAACGTGGACTTCCTATTATTATTATTATTATTATTATCATTATTTTAATTGAAATAAATTGAGGGTTTAATTTTTCTTTATTATAATCGATTCCTATACGTAATAAATTAAGGGATAATTTTTTTTTAATTATAATTATTCTAAAATATGGTTTTACAAAAAAAAATAAAATTACTATTATTGTATTTAAATTTAAACTAAATTGAGTTAAATTAATTAAAATAATTTAAGTTAAAATTAGTTAAATTAAATTAAGTAAAAAAATAATTAAATTATTAAACTAATTAAGTTAAGTTAAGATTAAGTTAAT